>CACKRE030000338.1:16429-47284 GCA_902602495.3 Ectocarpus sp. CCAP 1310/34 | reverse complement strand
TCTTGCCCTAGTTTGGGCTTGATCACGTCGCGCATCTCCTTCTCACGGAACGATACCTCCACGGAGTTGGTGATTTTGAGAGGCTCCGAAGGGCCCCAAAGTCGATACGACCTACCCTTGGAGCTGTAGCCTACTAGGTACATTTTTTTGGCCCTGGCCGCCAACTTGTTCGACCGGGTGCGTACCTCTCCGTGCTTAAAAGCCAGCGACCCCCACTCGTGGATGTGAAGCATCTTTCCGAGCGGCTTCCCCTCCCATACCTCGAGTGGTGCCTTGCCGCCCAGGACTTCGGTCGGGGTCCGATTCTTGAGGTAGATTGCAGTCATGAAAGCCTCCCCCCACAGCTGTTGAGGAAGGTGCGGTGCTCCCAAGAGAAGCTTGCGGGCAGTGCCGATGATGGTACCAAATCCACGCTCGGCGATGGGGTTCCCTTGCGGGACATAGGGGGGGCTATTCGTGAGCTTGATTCCGAGCGACTTACATAGCGCCAGAAACTTGCCCAAATACTCCGCTCCCCCGTCGCAGTGCACCGTGCCGATGCTCTGACCAAGCGGGTCGGCCTCGTCCCGAACCAGAGTTTGAAGAGCTTCGGCCGTTTCGTCTTTCGTCTTGAGTAGGTAGCCGAACCTCATGCGAGTAGCGTCATCAGTAAACATCACGGCACTCTGGCAACCCCCGTATGTAGCAATAGGATGTTTCCCCCACGTATCGGCATTTAGAATTTCCAGCCGAGTCTCCGAGAGGGGACGGTTAGACGGGGGGTGGCTGCCCTTCTTACTGTCACCAACCGCACAAACACCGCAGTCACCTGGTTCGATGTTGCGATTGAACCTGATTCCGGTAGTGTCCTTGTCCGCCAGCTGCTGCAGCGCTCGCGAGTTGCAGTGGCCCATCCTCCGGTGCCACAGGTGAGCGTCTACCTTCGTGCGATTTACTTCTACAGCGCCCAGGTTGACGTCGTCGATGATGACATTCAGCACGTACATGCGAGGCACTGCGGTCGAGATCGGAAAGACCTGGTTGCCCATGCGAAGCGCCGGCGGGGTAGACATCAGATCACACATCACCCCCTTCTCGGCCAGCGCTCCAACCGAAAGTATGTTCGCTCCAAGGCCCCGAACCAGCAGAACCTCCAGAGCTACTCGCACGACTTGGTCTTGATCATTGCGCACCCCAAACTTCAGGGTACCTTTCTTGGTTGCGTCGGATGTGCCACACGACCCGATAATGCGCACAGCGCAATCTACCGGATTGAGGACGTGATGGGACAAGCGAGACTGCTCATCCACCATGTGGCTGGACGCGGCGGAATCAATGTAGCAGGCGGAATCATCAACGACCTGCGGTTTCTCTTTGTCCACCTGAAACACGCTGCTGAACGCAACGAGCTCGGTGTCCTCAGGCGCCTCCTCCGTCTGAGAATATCCGTTGGCAGCAGGGTCATAGACCACCGCTGCAGCAGGTGTGTCCAGTACCTGCGGGTCATACACAACGCGTGCATCCTGCAGCGTCGGCACCGGCGCGTCTTGCACCAGCGTGTCACCAGCAGCGCGCTCCTCTGGCTGCGCCGCAGCAGGCGCATCCTGCACCTGCACGTCTTTTCCGAAAGAGATGGCGTAGTCCTCCAGCACATCGCCTTCAGTCTCCACCCGCGTGAACCATGCCTGAGTGGTGGAGTCTTGAGTGTGGTGAGTATCAGCCTGTTCAGTGGCTTCCTCCGCCTCGTGCCTCAGGCGGAGCGGGCAGTTGTGCCACCCGTGCTCTGTCGAATTATGACAGTAGCGGCAGCGCCCTTTTCGGTTCCGACCGGTGTCCTGGCCCTTACCTCGGCCACCGGAGGCGTTGTTGCCGCGATAATTCCCGCGAGCACCTTGCGCATTTCCCGCGCTGCCGCCTCCAGCGTTGCCGGCCGATCCGCCGCCGCTGCTGTAGTTCCCATTCGACGAGCCGTTCGTCGAACCGTTTGTAGTTCTGCCGCCATTTCCTCGGCGACCACCACGACCACCACGGCCGCCGTGCTTGCGGAAGCCACGTGCCCCTCCGTGCGTGACAGTGTTCAACGCACGGCCGTGGCTGCCCGACCCATCGTCTTGGTCGAGCACTTTTCCGCGAATTTGCATTGCGTGGTAGAGTGTGGCACGACGTGCGATATCGTCGAAGCCTAGCGCACCGCTACCAACAGTGGGCGACTCTACCAACAGTACAGTCTTGAACGAGCCGTATTGCTTGTCGGGCAGGGCCTTTAGGATGGCATGTGCTTGCCGTTGTTTCACGACTGTGTCTCCGAGTTTGCCGAGTTCGTGAAAGATGCGGCGCAATTGTTGGATTGCGCGAGCCGGATCGTACTTGTCAGCAGCGGTGACCGCGACGGCGGCCAACTCATCGTGTAGCTGCTGCATTCTGAAAGTCCCATCGACACGGTACTTTTGCTCGAGCGCTACAAAAGCACTTCGACCGTCACCGAACTCCTCGTCCCCGACAGGCCCAAACGACTGCACTACCTGCGAAGCCGGGCTCGAGTATCCTTCCGGGCAGTCCGACGTAGCCAGCAGAAGCCGCGTGTAGAGTTTGCCATTCTTTTCTTGGAACTTTTGTAGCTTCCTCTCGTACGTCGCGGTCGCTGCGGCGTCGGCATCCTCCGCCACCGTGGGAGCCTTCTCCGCTCCAGACATGACCCGACCTAGGTCTGCCTCGTACATCAGCGCACGGAAAAGCGAGACCCAACCGAAAAACTGGCCGGGTTCTCCGCTGAACGCGACATATCCGCGCTGCAGATGATTTGACGACTGCTGTTGCGCTGATGACGCCATTTGACTCGAGATGATTCCCTACCTCGCTATACGTGGCTCAAAACCTGTTGGGCGGTACCACAGCTGTAGTACGCTGGTTGGCGTATGTGGTAGAGGCTTGGTAGAGAAAACAAAAAGGGTGATTTATTATCCACACACAGACGCGTGGACTGTCTGCACCTGACGGTTACAGTAAAACAGAACGCCTTCACAATAATACCGTATCAAACACATACAGCAGAATAGAGTCGGTCTTGCACAGCAAACACCCCAACAGTTCGATCCACCCCATGTAATGTTTTCTGGCCCGGTCAATTCGACGTAGAGTAAGTAGTGCCGAGCGAGGAGCTGCGTAAGTATAACCCAATTACGGGTTGAGCACAATGTAGCAATGGAGGGGAAGGGTCACTCATAGCTTATTCTTTTCTCCTTCATTCACACCAATCCGCGCACGACCGCTTTCATAACCTGGTACGTTATGCTCGCTCGGCCTGTAACCCCCCCACGTTATCCCATGTAATAACCCCTGGTTGGCCGGAGGTTACACAACGCCCCTGTACAACCGTGCCCACTGGCCACCTGTGGGCTTGTGCTCGTCGACGAACTGCGCCAGAAGTCGTAGACTAGAACTTGTGCACACGCTCATCTTCCGGAGAGGTCATCTTGTTGGCCTCGTATATGCGGGCGAGTCGAAGGCTGAGGCGCTCGTGCCTTCCGAGGAAACCAGAGAGCCAGGCCTTCCCCGGGCCCTTGTCCGGGTCCCACAGGATCGGCCGACCGTCGTTGCAGAGCTGTCTCACACGCTCTTGGAGGTCTGCCCTGGTGAGAGGACTACAGTTCCGATCAGCGTACAGCAGGACATTGTCCATCGCATCTTCCTCCGCTTTGGTCAGCACAGTCCTGCGGCCAACCTTCGCGTCAATCGCGCACTCACCGCTCAGGCGCCGCAGCAGCGACGTCCTGTTCACCCCGAAAAACGAAGATACTCATGAAAAAAATGTTGACATGTGTATATATGGCGCCTTCCTGGGGCCGGACAGGAAATGTGGCACATGCGCACCGGGTTTCCTGCATAGCGGGCAGAATAGGGTAGAGCAGCTACTCGGAAACAAGTAGCAGCAACCGTGCCTACTACATAGCAAATGACACGGATAACGAAGCGGCAGTGTAATATGGGCCCAAAAACGTGACCCCCCTACCGTAGCATGGCTCCGGGCTTGTTTCTTATCTATGTTTGATTACGTCAATCGACTGGAGGCCCTTCTGTACAATGACCCCACGATACTCACGCACGTTGCACTCTTCATTTTTGCCACTACTGAACGTTATACGCACGGCCATACATACTGTAGCACGCAGAGAATCCGCCAACGCNGGAAACAAGTAGCAGCAACCGTGCCTACTACATAGCAAATGACACGGATAACGAAGCGGCAGTGTAATATGGGCCCAAAAACGTGACCCCCCTACCGTAGCATGGCTCCGGGCTTGTTTCTTATCTATGTTTGATTACGTCAATCGACTGGAGGCCCTTCTGTACAATGACCCCACGATACTCACGCACGTTGCACTCTTCATTTTTGCCACTACTGAACGTTATACGCACGGCCATACATACTGTAGCACGCAGAGAATCCGCCAACGCAAAGGGGGAACAAAACAATACACCACGCACTGCAACAACGCCACTGACAACAACATGCAGCCAGATAATAACCCATAATTATTATTATTGCCCTCCGACATTTGAAGATGTTAGCACAAAAGTCCTAAAACGTTTCACTCAATGTATACCCCTTACTATTTCTATCTTCATACTCATACTTGTACGAATACGATATTGTACATGCACGTCATGTTAGTACGAAGCTACCAATGCCGAACTTAAAACTGGAGGAAATCACAACATTCTTGATTGAATTCAACATTTCCTCCGTTCTCCTGTTACGTCCGTTGTGAAAATGCCAAAACCTTGTCTCTCCAATACTATGACAAGATGTTCCTGTCGTTTAACCGAAATCTTGTGAACATAATCTACTACGAAAACGACATTTCTTTTAGTATATGTGATGTACCCACCAAATGCTTTGTAACAACTATACCTACGCTCATAAGATAATCCATTACATTCCTACTATTACAGTGCATCGACGACACTACATCCCCAAATCATTGGTGTCGATGTGTTCGGTGACGATCTTGTTCGTTGGTCCTCCGCTTCTTGTCGTCCACGTAGTGCGAGCTTGTATCTTTATACCCTCCTTGATATGGCCACCTGCGTAGCCACCGAAACGACCTGAAGTAGCCTCTCCTTGTAGACTCCTTTCTGGGTCATCGTTCCTCCATGCCTCCCTCCTGCAGCGTGCGTCGCTAGTTCGTCGGTGAATTCGTAACCTATTGATACACCCATGTCGACATATTACGTACGTACTCTTCAACGCCACACAACACAGAATAAACGTGTACATCACTTAGGGTTAATGTACTCTGACGGAGCCGGCTTGCGGTGAGAGTTAAAGGTGTCCCTCTTCTGTACTGCTTCCGCGCCCTGGAGTCCGTCGCGGTACACCTCGTTGAAGTTGGCCACCGTCCTGCAGAACTTTTGTATAATTGCTAGACTCAAGCGGGCTTCGGCCACCGCGTAGCTCTTAGAAACATTGGTCCGCAAGCACGCGATAGTGTACTTACAGTGCTGCCGGACCCAATACTTGGATCTACCCCACACTAGCTCTACTGTAGTCGCGGTGCTCAAAGTACGCCGGGAGGTACTTCTTGACCCGGTACGCGAGCACGTCTTCGCGGTCATGGCCGCCAAAGTACCGGCCCGACTTGCGATCGTGGTACTCGCACCCCAGCTTGTGCAGCCAGGAGCGCGCCGTGCGAACGGTCACCGAGTACGNGGCCCGACTTGCGATCGCGGTACTCGCACCCCAGCTTGTGCAGCCAGGAGCGCGCCGTGCGAACGGTCACCGAGTACGACACCACTTTCTCTCCTGATGCCGTTTCAGTCGTCGTCTTGGTGACAGGAGCGTGCTTGAAGGGGTCGTAGTCGCACGTTTTGGTGTCTGCTACCTGTGGCAAGACGTCCTTGTTGAGGTACTCGTGGAACCCCTCGCTCGGCTGTCATGTTGGGCTCCCCATTTTTGATACGCGGATCCATTGGTGTACCATCACGAGAAGACCCTCGTCCAAGCTCAGGATCCACCGCCGTTCGTGTTTCCCCCTCTGGTCCACCTTCAAATACAGCAAGGGTGCACGCGACAAAGAACACCGCAATGTCGAGAAAAAGGNGCTCCCCATTTTTGATAGAGTTGACGCGGATCGATTGACGTACCATCACGAGAAGACCCTCGTCCAAGCTCAGGATCCACCGCCGTTCGTGTTTCCCCCTCTGGTCCACCTTCAAATACAGCAAGGGTGCACGCGACAAAGGACACCGCATTGTCAAGGACAAGGGAAAGGGTGGCTCAAAAGCATGCACGAGTGAGGGATGGAAAGGGAGCAATAGCGCATGCGTGGCACGGAGGGAGCATGTTCACAGCAACGGCCGGCGAGCTTATTGAGCTACAGCAGTACTATTTTATGTTCATCGCCACATACAGAGTCTACGGCACGCACATCTTTCATTGCGATTGAAACGGATGCCTGGTACATATTTCCTCTCACCTGGATATGGCCCTTGGTGCGGTAGGAAAGCTCCCACTCACGGAGGGTGCTGGATGCCACTTGAAAAAACTCCGCCGTTTCCTCGAAAGCTTGCCTCTTGGGCACCCCCCTGAGCAGCTTGTGGTACAGTCCTTTCAGAGCCAAGGCCTTGAACTGCAGGCTGCCGGCCTGTGCATGCGAGACGAGAACACTCCTGCATGTACGTAAGGCAGGAAAGGGGGAAAAATCAATGGTAAGATCATCGGGACAAGCAGCGGGGATGAAAGACAAGGGTGGGGGCGGAGTGGTTCTTGCGGCCCAACAGTCGTGCGCAACTTCACCCAGACATGTACATGGGCGGCATCACATCAAATACATACGGCAGCAGCAGGAGCAGCATAGCGAAAACCGCACAGTATTACAACCAACAGCAGTGCTTGCAGCACGAAAACTGCGATCAACGCATGCATACATTTTCACTGCATCGTGTAGCCCATCTCTTACATTGAGTCCAGCAGATGTGACTGCTACAGCGGATTGGCATTCCTTGATGACGGCGCGGAAATAATCCTGCCCCCGCTCCCAGCCCGATCTACATGCAGCAGATGCTGCGGCCGCCTTTTCCAGCTGCGATCGATGCTTCGTCAGCTTGCGAAGAGCCTCCTTCCTGCTGTTGCTCTGGCGCTTGAGGAACGCTNACGCTGGTCGATAGACCTCTTCTTGCTGGTGCGCCTCCTTCACTGCATCCGACATCGCTCCAGGAAGATCGCGCGAGACCATCTGCGCACACTGGAGCTGCCCTCGCTCGAGATAATCATTGAGCTGTTGCGCAGCTTGGGGAAGCCTCTTCCTGCCGTAGCTTCCCTTTGGTCTGCCTGCTCCAGGGCGTGCTCCGCCGCGCGTTCCAGGCGGTGCATCTCCGGTGGATGCCGCAGCATGTTGACAGTCCCGCGGCCGCTTTTCTCGGGGAGGCGCAGCTTCGGCTTCGCCTCCACTTGCATCGTTGTGGGGCACGTTGCCGTTACAGGNTGCCGTAGCTTCCCTTTGGTCTGCCTGCTCCAGGGCGTGCTCCGCCGCGCGTTCCAGGCGGTGCATCTCCGGTGGATGCCGCAGCATGTTGACAGTCCCGCGGCCGCTTTTCTCGGGGAGGCGCAGCTTCGGCTTCGCCTCCACTTGCATCGTTGTGGGGCACGTTGCCGTTACAGGAGGATGGCCGCCAGGTAGCAGCCCACCGGTCCTCGGCCGCCCAGTCGCGACCCGTTGTTCTGCCTTTCGGAAACTTGATGTATGGGCTGCACCAGCGCTGTCTGGATCCATGCACTTGGGCCGTCAGTTGCACACGATACTTCTTCGGAGCCTTGTGCTGATGCACACTCACCAGCTTACCACCACGATGAGCCAATGTTGCCAGTATGGTCGCCAGGGACTTGTCGCGCAGCTTAAGAGCCATGGGCTTGGACCGCGACCTCTTTATGTGTGGCAGCCGTTGGGGCTGATGTGGGCGAAAAAAATAATGTTGGTGGTTCTGATTTTTTTATGTTCATCAACGAGCTCGGGGATGATTCCGCCGCAGTAAACTAGTTCTGAAAGAGAGCTTTTCGAATCTGCAATTGTTTTCGCGGGGTTTGCTGTAGTTGTTGAGATATGGTGATTCTTGCGGGATGAAGTGCCTTCTGCTATGATGGTAATGGGGGCATATCTTTCTTGAAAGCCCAAACCCCGCGCTGTGGATGGGCTTATTCGATCGCTGCTGATGAGAGCTTTCTCACGAATATTGGTCCCGCTCAATTCGTTGAAGGTTATTTTTTTTTCAAAGCACCCGTATTCAGCCTGACGAATGCCGGCACTGTACAAGCCAAACCATTTTTTGAAACGAGGGGAACAAGAAGGGGTGGGATGCTGCTTCATTTCTTGTGGGGCGCGCAAACTAGCCGGGACGTTGTTGGTGATGTTGTTTTGTGGTGTTCACTCAAGAAATCGTCCCGATCTCAGCGCTGTACCTTGTAGTCTACAATCCTTACCTGCCCCAATTGAGGTGGCTCCATTTCGTGGTCAAACAGCCCAAAAGGTTGCATATTCTGAAAACTCAAAAGACGAATAACAGCTACAAAGCTTATGACACGTGCGAAATAAGCAGGGTCCACGTCGGGAAATTACCGCCAACCTGCCGGTACTGCAAGATATTGCTCTTCCCAACGGGAAAAAAATCGGGGAAAAAAAATTAAGGTGGAAGGGCAGGTCGCGCTAGCGGGAACCGAACTCGCTACCTCTGGCTATGAGCAACCACGCTCACACTTGCCCACCCCAGCTTGAAGACGAAGAGTAGCCTCCAAATTCTAAGGTGTTTTGGCCGGTACTTTCGGACTGAAAGCGCTCTACCATCATCAACTCTAGCTCATTGAAGTTGTAAGGTAATAGATTCGATTCTCCTTGGCGCGATCTTTTTTACCATCCTATGTTCTTTCCCTTCTAGAGTAGATGTCCCTATTAAGCCCCACTTAAGCCACTCTGTGCGGAAAAAGCTGGTTCTTCGTGAAAAGGTTGAACTAGAGTACAATCGAGGTATTGAACGAAAGCCAACACCAATATCTGAGTGTAGAAAAAACAAAATTGAAAACAAATGAGTTTGTGTGCTGTTGGAGTCAGTGCAATACATGGCTCCTCGAAGCTGAAAAAAACGAAAATACCACCCCCCGCCAATTAAACCCCACTTTGCGTTAGAGCCACATTATGCACGTTAAACAACGTTTCAGGACATGATACTTGGTGTCATGGTCAATCACCTCATGAATATGAGTCGTAGCAAAAAAAAAAAAGTGTATGCGGGGATGAAATTGGCGTATCCCCGGGTTTTGAACAAACTTTTTGGACGGAAAAACACCCCAAGTATCGCTTGCTGAGGGGCGCATTGACCATGAATCAGGGTAAGGTCAAAACAATTGTTCAGGATTGAGTTGGTACTGGTTTACAACGACGTTACAAAAAAATCGCGACATGAAACGGTAGTTTGCACGCCATGTTGATCGGTAAGAAGCGGGTGCATTTACCGGTGTTCGCGTCCGTCTACGGCAACCCCCAGTCCCGATATGCACGACGCTGCATCTCCTGTTTTTCTCTACTTCGCTTTCACCCCATGATTCGCCGTTTGACACAGACCTCGACACTAAAGCAAGGAGCAAGTAAATACAAACGGGGGGGAGGAGTCCCCAACCGGGGACAGAGTGGTCACATCCCCGGGTTTTCCAGTCAGAAACTGATTCAAACCGCTAGAACGGTACAGCGTGGCCTCGTACAATCGCAGAACTGCTCGACGCTCCAAAAAAAACTCTAACCACCTGATTGCCGACTCCTTGCCAATTCCAAGGGTNGTCCCCGCCCACTAGAGCCTTCACCCCTTGTGTCGCCTCGCCCTCCTCCCTGCCCATGCCCACGCCCTGCGCGGTTTGCCCCCTGTTCCAAGCTCGCAGTCTCCCTCGCTGCCCTGNCAAACGGGGGGGAGGAGACCCCAACCGGGGACAGAGTGGTCACATCCCCGGATTTTTCCAGTCAGAAACTGATTCAAACCGCTAGAACGGTATAGTACAGCGTGGCCTCGTACAATCGCAGAACTGCTCGACGCTCCAAAAAAAAACTCCAACCATTTGATTGCCGACTCCTTGCCAATTCCAAGGGCGGTTTCAACCGATTTGGAATCAAACTAGGTTGAGTTCGGATCGGTACAGAAAATCCTTCATGTCGACTACGCGTGCCGGCGTCAGCATTCGCCCTGACCTGGATACGCTGGCATTCCCCACTACCCCTCCGACCACTCGACCACGACCAGCACCCCGCCCAGTGGCATTCGCCACAACCCCCTCCCCCACTTGATCACGAACGCCACCCCGCCCGCCGCCCCTCCCACGCCCGCCCCCTCCTTCTCTTCGCCCCCGCCCTTGCCCCTGACCTCCCTCTCGCCCGCCGGCCGCCGCCTCGGGTCGACTTTCTACTCCCCGCCCACCCACCGCCCCTCTACCGCCCGCCGTTCGGCCAACTACACGCCCACGACCAACAACAGCCCGGCGCCCTCTCTCTTCCTCCCCCCCCTGCCCGCGCCCCCCCTGACCTCCTTCAAGCCCCCGCCCCCGCCCCCCTCTGCCTCCGTCCGGTCCCTGTCCCCGCCCACTAGAGCCTTCACCCCTTGTGTCGCCTCGCCCTCCTCCTCGCCCATGCCCACGCCCTGCGCGGTTTGCCCCCTGTTCCAAGCTCGCAGCCTCCCTCGCTGCCCTCTTGATCTCCCGTGCCATTCTTTTTTCTTTCAGAGCTTCCTCGGCCTCCACCTTCTGGCGTTCGTCCTCGAGGTATTTTTGCATGACGTCATCGCACGTGATGACCCCTCCTTCCGGGAGACCTTGCGACTTGCGGGTGATGGCGAGCTCCTTCTGCTTCTTTTTCACCTTGACGAAGGTTCCGAGCATGACCGTGTTGATAAGGATGCCCTTGACGTACTGGCCCTTTTGCTGCAGCTCGCGAACCGTTCGTGGGCCGAGGTTGTCAGCAAGATCCTTGTCGGAAATCGCCACTGTGATGTCCTCGACGGGCGGGCGGGCACCTGATCGTTCCTTCCGCTTCCCTACACCTTGAAGTCGACCCATCGCCCGCCCCCCGTCCACCGGCCAAAGGCCTGCCCCTGCAAAGCTGCAAAGGATGATATGTTCTGTTCCTCGGAAAAGCTCCGCAACCAAGCATCCCCAAGAATGCCCAACATGTCGCTCTTCGCGGGCACCCTTCCGCCGTTTCGTGCCGGGAAGGCCGAGAGAACCTNGTCCGCTTGCAGACGCTGCCCTTTGTAGATGATCCACGGGGCGAGGGTGGCACCCGCCGCGCTGATGGTGACCACCACCGTCACGTTTTCTCTCGAGTTTGAACGCATCGCTCCAGCCACTTTGTGTCCGCTCTCCGCAATCACCTTCATTGGCTTGGTGCCTTGTGGAGTGCTACACCTGCAAAACAGAGATGTTGGACCAGGAAAGGTATGTAGCCGAGGTGGCGTTGAGCGTAGGGAACGCGGTCGGGGCGCACCTGGTACCGCTCTCTCTAGGTCTGTGTACTATTTATACAGAGGAGGCGGACGACAGCATTGTAAGCCAGGGGGTATCGGCAAAGGGCGAAGAGGCTAGACTACGGCTACATCTGTCGGCGATAGAGAATAATCACATCAGAAAAGAGGCGCAGCCGCGTACGAACACACGCACGCTTGCGCTAGAGTGCGACACACAGCCAAACCCGTCTAGGTTTCTGTTTCATCCCCAACACACACCTCATGCCGCCGTCCCTCTTGCTATAACTCGAGTGATTTCGAGCGTACGGTAACACAGTGAGCGCCGGGGAAAGGGGAGGGGGCATGTGCTACTGCTGTAGTGTGTGTCAACCGTGCGTTTTAGTCTAGTCTACAGCGGGAGTGGAATAGATCTTGCAGGGGTGTGTGGGTTGCAGAGGGCGGATCCAACGATCCACNCTGTAGTGTATGTCAACCGTGCGTTTTAGTCTAGTCTACAGCGGGAGTGGAATAGATCTTGCAGGGGTGTGTGGGTTGCAGAGGGCGGATCCAACGATCCACACTGAAAAAAAATATCGGCATAACTCCGCCTACTGCTAGCAAGTTGCCGCGCAGCTGCACCGCGCACTACAGCACTGCTGTTGTTGTGTGTGTCCCTTGCCTACTGCTTAGATCCATTAGCAACACCTTTCTATATGGACCTCACCTGTCTCATCTGTGCGCCACAGGTGATCGGCAGGGATCTTTTCCTTGTCAACGAACTCGCCAAAGCCCGTGTAGAACGTCTGCAGGCGAGTCTCGTCGTCACTCATGATTCTGTTGGCCTCGTAGCTGCGGGCGCTGCGTTCCGACAGCGCAGGATGCCTCGTGAAGAAGCCGTCTAGCCATGATCGCCCCGGGCTGACTGCTGCATCCCACGGGATATCCCGACCGTCGTTGCACAGCTGGCGCACGTGTTCTTGCAGCGCGGTCCGGTCGATCCCGATGAAGTGACGAGCAGCGTACAGCAGTGCATCTTCAACAAAATTCTCCTCCTCGACTGTGAGCACAGTCCTTGGACCAACCTTTGCATCCATGCTTACACCACCGCTCAACCGGCGAGAGAGAGAGAGCGCTTGTTCACGCCATAGGCCTGTGCAGCAGCCCGGAGAGACATTGCGCCGCTGCGGACAGCCTCGATGGCCTTCTGCGCCTGCTCTGGGTCCACCTTAGACCTGACCATCCTTAGCAACAGGAGCGGCCAAAACGCCAACCTTGCAGTTTCCACCGACGGTGGTGGTTGTGGCGCTGTATCTCGGGAGTGGCGCAGCTGATTCGTGCGTACAGATGCTCAAACGCGAGCTACAATGGTGTGCTTTTCTAATTTCAAACAAAAAAATTGGAGTTCCATGTATTTGGCGGAAAGTTATGACGGTTACAAAAAAAGTGGGGCTTAACTGGCTCTGGGGCTTAACAGGGACATCTACTCCACAGCAGTAGACTCAAGGAAGCGGGTTGAGAGACAAGCATAGGTCTGTTTGCACTCCGAACAGGACCCACAACTACCAAGATGTATCATACCAAGTGCTGAAGCTTTGATGTGGTGATTTGCTGGTTGTCTACCGCATGGTATAGCCTACATAACCTTTCACTTGGCCATTGCCTTACGCATTCAAAAGTGGTACATGAAAACCTGCACCGCTGAAACAGCATGTCGGGATGACAGCTTGGTGCCCTCAGCGCGGAAGTGATACTATCCCTACACGTGCACTCAGACTCTATCCGCGACCCCCACTTTGTTCGTACACGCCAAAAAGCAACGGTAGAAGAGTATTTTCGGCCTTCAAAAGACTGAGGACTGTTGTGGCAGCGCATATTTGTTATTCCTGCTATGACGTGGTTCCAGTCATAGATTCGGGGAATAGTCCAATACTCCGTAAACGAAAGAGAAACATGGCGCTCATTATCTCGCACCCATTCGTTCCTCCGCACGTTTCTAGTGATCGTGAACAGGCAAGTCCGCGTGTCCACCGGCGTGCTCGGGGACACATCTTTGAACACCCAACGGGACTGCCCAGCGGTGACGACGTGCTACAGCACAGACCAAAAAGCATCCAAGCAGCAAACAATAGAGGCTGTCGGAGGTACATGATTGGTCCAGGTTGTATGCGTAGAAATGATGGCTCCGATTTGCGGGGATCTAGTCGGGAACATTTTTTTTATCTGCGTCTACCCCGCATGCCACTGGCCGTGGTGCAGACGAACAATTCCAACGAACCGTTTACAGCCAAGCTGCCTCTGCTACACTATACATGTCTTTTTTCGGTTGTTTTCCTTCTGAGGTCTTCTTTCGGCACGTTACCAAGAGCAACGAACATGCATCATGCACTCCGCCACCAAGCTAGCGAAATCCGTTGGGCACGCGTGCGTGAGAAAGCTGTCTATTGCACGGGCGTGGTGACCAGGAGGAACAACACCACATGCTGAGCTCGTTCCAGTTCTCGCCATGCTGTGAATAACGTGAGGCTAACCCACCCAGCCAAGCTCAGGATTGCATGCTGTTTTCGGGCGTCTGCATTTGGCGTGAGCCTGAACTTACGTCGAAATTCGGGGAGATGGTGTGCCCGAAAATGCCGGCGTTCATTGCGCCAAGAGCGACTTCGGAAAGCGTCAGGTTCACGTCGTGCGTTCGCAATCTTTCGACAAGAGACCAAATGGCCCGGACGTTGGGCAACCGGGGTATCATCCAAGCCCACATCGCCGCCCGAAAAGCTAACCCACACCGTGAATGTAGTTGATGGCTTAGGTAGGGACCACCTTGTATCGGTCCCCCGGCTGTAGAGCGAATGTTGATTTTTGGCATGCGACAACACGTCGGCGGCGATCGATCTCAAAATTGAGAATGAGTAACATTCTCAGTTTTCGCAACGGAAGTGAGGCAGGTAGCGGAGATGCCGCACCTCCCTTCGAGGATCAAGGACGCTCCAGGAGGCACCCACCACAGGAACGTTTTGGGGGGGGAGGGAGATTATCTCAAACAAAATTTCGGCAATCAACCGTCGCGTTTAGTTCTAGATCAAGGCAATTACAACACTCGGGATATCACAACTTCTTGACTACCACCGACTATCAACAGCACCGTCGATGACCACAACCACAAATTATTCCGTCTATTGCGGCTTCGGAACTACATCTCACATCACCACCACCAAGGCCAGAGATCATTTTACGCGACCACTCCCTCTTCGGCCCTGTACCGCAGTCCTGGCTCTAACCACGGCACCACCCAATAGTTGTGACTCTCCCAGATGTGGTAAGCGGTCATGTCTTGGGGAGCCCACAGCGAGTCCGAATATTCCTGATCCACCACCGAGAACACGCGGTCGCGCAAGTTTTGTACAACCTGCACATGACCCACGATGCCACGAAGAACGACGTTATTGAATCAGTTAGCAGCGAGGGCATGAAGCAAGGGAGGAAAGACGTATCTAGGAATAGAACTCCAAACCAACAGCCAGCCCAAGCAAGAAATGGATATCGCACACATACTCTACAGTGCACTGCGCAGTGAAAGCGTGCGTGTCCAGCCCCTTGACAAATTGGTTCGTAGTTGCTCACGTAGGGGAAAAACGAACGTGGTTTTCAATATCAAGCAGTACAAGGCGCAACAATGCTACGTGGGGTCTGAGAAAGAGACCAAGGACTTCGACGCTCATTCATTCATCACCTCTGGGTAGGTGTCCGCAAGGTCGTGCTCTTCAGTGGGGTCATTTTCCAAGTCGAACAGCCAGTCCTTGCAATCGGCCACATCCACGCAGATGTCCACGCACCCATACTCGTAACAGTCTGGGGCATCTCTTGGCATGCTTGGGTCCGCTGACTGCTGATTGTCGTGCGCATGATGACGGCACGTCCCGCTCTTGGACACCATCTTATTCTATCGAACGAAACGGGTTCATTCGACACGGAAAAAACGCCAGTGTGGCAACGCGAACAACAAGTTTTAGGGGGGGTCTCCTGTGGCTTTACAGCAATCTGAAAACACACGAACGAGATGGTGCAGCACAATGCCATTCGTACGGAAGAGATGAGTATGAGGCATATTGGGGCATCCATGGTACTGTTTGATGTTGACTCACAGCCTCTTAAAAGTGATGGGCGATGTAGACAACGCATCAGATCGTTTTCGGCTGTTTCTCACCTCTGCCTTCTAGTTCTTTCTGGAGTTCTGAATTTCCGGCACTCTTGTGTTTGTGTATAAGCGGTAGGAAGTTGTGTGCGTAGGATGATTCAACGTATTTCGTTTCTTGATCAGCTCTGTAAAGTGCGCAAGAAGGAGGGTTCGAGAACGAAGACTTCAGATCGAACAACATCAACAGAAACAACGGCTAGCAACCGTTCAGGGAGTGTCCTTTCTGGGTGGCACAGACACTACAACCCAACCAAAACAACAGGCCAACGAATGGCCAGAACATAATCAGCAATAAATCTGTCAACTCGTTTCAGTGCTAATGAAAGATGTACGTACCGCGAACGAAGTGTCAGTCTCGAGGGCATAGTGGCCCAAACAGCACACTTTGAAGAGCAATTTCCATTGCCCCTGCCGGAAAGCACCTTGAGCTCGGGAAATATCGGGATCGGGGAGCCTGGATACGAAACGTGAGAAAATGAGAGAATACATGTAAGGGATCGGGACAACACCATAATCAACACCACATCGAAAAAATTAGTGGCTAGCGCCAAGAACCCTTGGCTTGTAAAAGCCTACGTCAACAATTGGAAGCTCTTGACGACCAGCCTTCACGTGACTGGCAAGTTCCAAGTTCCAGGTTCCTTGATGAGAGTCAACATCGATCGTACAACAAGGACGTAATCTCCGTCGCTGTCGCGTGTGTTTGGTGCAGTGGATTGGTAACTCACGGTCTGTCACGCTCCGCTCCCATGAAGTACGGGTCGAAATTGTACAGCATCTCATTCCTGGGACTGTAGCTGCTGTTGCTGCCCCTGCTGCTGCTACCACCTTCCGCACCACACCCCGCAGAGTCGACGTCGATGATGTGCTCCCAGTGGTTGACGCCGTCCAGGTTCCGGTGGCTCTCAACAACACTGCTGTCTCAGACGAGACATGAAGACGTGCAGCAGTACCATGGCACAAAGGATGCATGCTGCACTATTTAGTGTCGACATCAAGGGCCAGGTGTGGAGGCGAGTTTGAGGCTTTCGTGAGCGGCGAAGACAAGATAAGACCGATCCCGCCCTTGAGGTGAGTCTCCGGGCTCCCTTTATTGCGGTCAAGCTTGGCGACTAACTGGCTAACTGTCTCGAATTTCCATAGGTTGGTGTCCTGCTCCTCCCTCTTGCGGGGCAGGAAGGTGCACAACGAGGAATAAGTATTCTCGATCCATTCTCGTAGCTTGCAAAAGCTCAACATTCAATATTCATTCGGAATTCAGTCACTGCCTTCAGCGGCAGAGAGTAAACGTCACAACTCCCTCCGAAGCATGATCCTCTCGTCCATTGCGTCCCAGTGTGAAAAAGGACAGCCGCAAAAAAAAAACAAGCCGTTGACGAATCTGCCAAGGATTGTTTGCCACACCTATCTGTACCTACCTCCCCGTGGCCGCCGTTAAGGTCGGGAGCCAATCAGTGACGTGCATCAGGCCGTCGTACTGCCCACCCCGCCGCTCCTCGGGGATGTGGCTGGGAGAGTATACGAGGGCAGGCACCTATCGCCGGCATGCGTAACATGCCCCATGGTGTACACACGTATGGGTGCGGGATGGCGAGGCGGTGTACGTGTATGGATGAATGAAAATTAAAGTTACAGCTTGAATCAGCCTTCAAAGCTAGTGTAGCAGGGTGGAAGTTGCGACCTGCTGTCCTATTATAGTGTCAAAATATTCGCTTCTCACTCGTGCGGTAGAGCAGCCCATAGACGTGGCTGGAAGGACACGGAATCGTGAAAAGTTCAAAGCTATATTTCGATCTGTTCGGGTCCCCGTAGTTCATTGTGCGAAAATGAACAGCACGGCCAGCTGAACCTTCGCCCGACATGTACGTCCCGTCAATCCATTCGCCATCGCTCAACCTGAGACACTCAAACACTCTGCTTTCGGAAGCTACTCGGTGATACGTTCCTGCTATGAATTGTGTTCTTCACCGCACTCTCATGTATTAGTGTCTGCACACATACGAAACGATCTCCTTCTTACCCTCCCGGAACATCCACAACTGCCCCGTACGGGCGCTGCAATCGTTACCTTGGTACCGCCTTCCCAGTAGGAGGCTTTGGTCCCCCTCAGCGGAAAGTTGCTTCCCCCTGAGTTGGGACAGCCCCCGTTGTCACTGGCCACGACGATGATGGAGTTGTCCATCCAACCTTCTCTCTCGAGGTAGTCCACCAGGCGCCCAATGCTCTTGTCCAAATACATCAACACCTTGAGCGTGTGCATACATACCACCAGCGACCGGTACACAGGCGGCGAGCGCGGAGGTTTGGTGGTTGTTATCGTATGTCTGCTACACATACGAACGAGCGTTCGTTCGGCACCGGAGCGTGTGCGCCCTGGCCTAACTACTGTTGTGGCCTCGCTGCAATGAGACCTTGGACAACGGATCGATCGATCCCGAGGATGCCCTCGTCAAGCTCCGTGTGTGCATCTGCACACCTTTGCTGGGTGATGACAAGGTAAGAGCAGACCTAGGAGGCTGTCGCTGTCACATTTCGCGGGTTTTCGTTGCGGTTGTACAAAAGCAGGCGCCATCTTCTCCCACATGCCTCCAGAAAAAGCCGGCCGTTCTCATGTTGCTCTCGAGAAAGAAAAAATATCAACAAAAGTTCAAGATTCCAATCTCAAAACAACAGGTGCAGATATGCATACCACACACACAACCTGAGATGTCATTCCCTTGTCAACTACCTCAACCATAGGAAGGGATGAAGGGCTTAACCGTACCGTTAGGAAAGGCACGGAAGGTTGTGGTCCGCACTCGTATCGCCAGCTTCCCGGTACGAGGAGGTGAATGGAATAGACAAAAGAGTTGAATCTAGTCCAGTAAAGAGGGATATCGAGAGGTCTCGAAAGGTCTCTCGAAGGGTAACCTACCAAGCTATGGATAGTTTCCAGCTGCTTCTGTTTCTGTTACTCTCCCGCAAACAACCTGAAATCCCGCAAATTTATGCGCGTACAGTACGCAGCTCATCTCAGCACAAGCACGAAGCAGGCAGCGGGCCCTTTCGTCACATGGCCTTGCGCATTCTCTTGATTCTCTTGACGGTCGAGATCGGTGCGCAAATAAGGTCGATTGCTGCGATCGTTGCCATTGCTGTGATTGCTGCAATATTTGGTACGGGTCCCTGCTCTTGTACAAGAGATTTGGTGCAACACGAAACAAAAACTGAGCTGTTCTCGTTAAGTTCAGCCAAAAGAGCGACAACAGAAAATCGGCACGTTCCAGCAGGTCCAACTGGGTGTCCCAAACCAAGGCACCATTGCTGACTGGTGACATACAGTATTTACCTTGGCGAAGTCAATGCGAAGAGGCGAGGCCGACGAGTCTTTAAGGGCATCCAGCACCTCCAATTCGTCTGCACTGAAAGCATCTGAGGGACGGGTAACGAACACACCATCCACTGCTGTCAGTATTGTCCCAAGCTTACGGTGGCGCTGCCTGAGCGCATGACACGAAACGAGAGCTGCTGAAGACCTTCGATAGTTTGCACAGACAAACAAATGGAATAAAACAAAAATCGTACCAACCCCCTGGACATCCGGCGCGAGTGGTTCGGAATGGCTCCTTCGAACGTCACAAGGAGTTCATGATTCCATCAATTATTTTATTATCTGGACATAATTACCGGCGGGAGGAGTGTCCAGGGGCTCGTGCACTGCCTGGTACGCAAGGTACATGAACAAGGGCTTGTCGTCAGAAGTCATCCTTCCTTGCAGAATCTGCGGCGGAACACGGTGGTGGCAGGCATGTTCGGTTCGGTTGTTGTTTCGCTTGGTCAGTCGACCATGGAACCATGCACCCTGGGGAGAGTGCATCCCGTCGGTGTCACTTGTCAGAGATATGCTACAGGAAGTACTATGCTCCTGTACTGTACTGTACTGCTGTACTGTGCCTCCAGCATCCTGTTGGCCCTCACTGCACTGCCCGTTTGCCATGCGGTGCAATATCATTGCATGATCACCCATTTCATTTCGTTTTTCAGATAGCCCTACTCATCTAAATTGCAGTAGTGTACGACAGTACCACCTCCATATGACCGCCGTGGCTTCGGTGGATGTCGATGGTGATGTCAATGTTGATGTTGGGGGTAAAATTACATCGTTGAAGTGAGTACATGTCCCTTCAGAAGGAACAACTATCCGAACAACGAGCACTATTTTTCCATCACAGGAATTACCACCTCCTGCTTTGAAGCGAAACAACAAAAAACATTCAACATACTTTCAAATAAGTAGACAAGCATGCCTGATACCGTGCCACCATAGAAGCCAAGTGCGTTAGCTCGCATCGTGAAACACACAATAAGTCATCTTGGTGGCAAAATGCTGATTGATATGATTGATAACTTGTGTGCGTGGCACAAGGTCCGTAGGTAAGTATCCTATCCTATCCTATCCTCGGTCGAATCACGGCAACTTGTCGCATGGTGATGTATGGTCTGGTGTAGTAAATGCTGGTACATTCGTGTTTTTCTACATATCATAGTACCACGCATTCCGACGCAAACCCTGATTATCACACGTTCACGACAACCCCCCCCCCTCGAACAACTTCATGTACGCTCGATCGGCGAAAATCTGGAAGAACCCATGGGTTCAGGCTCACCTACAGCCCTTCAAAAATCTCTCGTTGTCGGTAGGAGACGAACGTGCTCGGCGTCATCGCGACACCGAAGAAGAGGCATGTGTCTCACGTCTCACGTCTCACCTCCAGCGCCCTGTCGGTGAAAATCTTGGACGAGTATTCTCTCTTCACCTCATCGGAAGATGAAGATGAAGACAAACCGGACGAGGGGGTCGAGGGCAACGGGGACGCGGAAGATGAGCTTGCACTGCTGGGGGAGCGCGCAGAAAAGGAGTCTTCGCCATCGCCGCCAGCGGGGGGTGGTGACTTCTGCATCACGTCATAGTAGCCGGTTTCGTTGCCGAACCCGAAGTCGAAGAAGATGCCGTCCTGGTGGGGCTGTTGGTGCGGGTAGTCTCGTTGCGAAAAAGGGTAGTGCCAGTTGGCCTGACAATGACGCCAAGACATGATGAAAAAGGGGGCAGGAGAACCAAGTAAAGTCTACAGCAACACGTGTGACTGCTCGAACAAATATCTGTTTGCCGTTGGTACAAGCAGCGGTGGGTATGCTTGGTGTTGTTTCTTTCCGGCAAGGACAACGGCGGTGTCGACCAACACTCGCTCTACAAGTAAAATGCCGGGGGAGTAGGTAAACAGAGCATCGTGAAAGGTGTAAGGATATCCGGTACGGAACGGATGAATGTTCGGAAGGAAATGCCATCATTACCGAAAGAAGGAAGGAAGGAAGGAAGGAAGGAACAGGCAAAGCGACACGACGTACCGTGCGTACATACTGGCACACATCGGACACAAAACGATGCGATACACCTGGTTGCTATACTCTATTCTAGAACGTCTCCTATAATAGCCTTGGTACTTTTCGAGCGAGTTTGCCAGGTTGAGTAGAAATCACCCTTCCTGCTGCATCTTGTCTGCCAGGGACGTGGTTTTTGTGCCGACCTCCTTCCCGACTTGCGCCGAGTCGAAATGTTTGGCACACCGGTCGGCGAGGTTGGGTAGGTTGGAGAGGGCCACACGGGAGGCTGAAAGGATCCGTTCCACTACACGTTCCTCATTTGGAGTTGCCGGTATCGGGTGGGGGCACACGCTGTGTTTCTGATCAGACACAAAGAAGTATCCTATCTCATCTTGCAATCCACAGTCTCCCTCGGAGCAATGTCACACCGACCATCTCATCGAGTCGCAATGTATCATTCGTGCCCTATCATTTGCATATTCTATCCTATCCTGACCCATCCTGGCTTGTTTTCTAATTTGCTATCGCGCCTCGTGGGTTGATTGCTATTGATTCTGAGGTCGTTGGTGGCATTGTGAGCCCACTGTTATAACTCTCAAAACGTCTTGATCGGACGGCTTCGCCGCTATCAATTACGGGCCGAGCGCTACAAGAGTCCGAGCTCTACTATACTTTCGCCAAATGAATTGAGATTCGGGGGCATAGAGGGAAGAAAAACAAAAAGCTTGCACCATGCACCTTGCCCGTGAAGAACGGTAGTCGTGGGCTTAATTCAAGCAGACAACACACCACACCACTTCCGTGCACGGCTGTGCAAAACTTGTATGCATAGTACGCATAGTACGCATAGTACGAACAGTATGGGCGGTACTGTTGCAATTAAAGGGAGGGTCTTCGTCCTTTCGTTGCTGACATATTCCTTTCCTATCCTATCCTATCAACTATGAGCGCATCACACCTCGTGCGTCCAGTAGGTCTCTCTGCCCTGCGTGTAGCCGAGGTACGTCTCGAAGCCTCTCCGGTGGGGCATGTGGTTGAATGTGTGCGAGCCGAGGTGCCACTTCCCAACCATGTGAGACGTGTACCCAGCGTCGTTCATGAACTGTGGAAACAACTGAAACAACACAACGAACGCACGTACAAAGGAGGCGGGGGTCGGGCAACGCCATCACGTTTGATGACGACATGGAATGCTACGTCAATTCCGCGTTGCGCAGTGCCGCACCAAGAGGATGCATGGTGTGCTGGTGGCATGGACCAGTAGATGGAGGAAAGTTGTGTGCATGTGTGTGTGAGAGAGAGAGGTACACAGAGGAGCGGCATACATACGGCAATGCCAGACACAACACATCCAATGCGGCACAGATGATCATAGCTCCGTGGAGTGTGGCAACGCGCGGGTGTCAATGATCTTTGCATCCAGCGAACAGAGGTCTGAAAACCACCTCCAACCTTTCCCGACAACAGAGCAATGGATTACACGAACGGCTTCGCTCATTCTTGCAATGTGGCGAGGCCACAACACCGTGCAATAAAATGGTCCTTCCCGCAGGATTACAGGATTCGTTTCAACCCCACCCCCCCACCCCCGCGAGCCAGAGTTCCACGACACTTTGAGGCGTTTTCGCACACCTTTTCCGTGAGAGGCAGACCCCACGGTGCGCCCATATGAATGACATCATACTGGAATCCGTAGCGAACAGGGTATCGACCAGTCATGAGCGCAGCTCGGGCCGGGGTGCAGATGGACATGCTGTAGTACTGAGAGAGCTGCCGGCCAAAAACAGGGAAACTTTTTTGTTGTAAAAACGGAAGAATTCGGAAGTTGTATCAACGCCATTTGCGTTCCTGATTTGCGCCCCGGAAGCGGAGTAGTTCGCATGTCTCGTTTCGTTCGGTTTTCTGGGGTCCCGAAGTCGAGGGGAAGCCGAAATGAAGGACAACACGTGTGTGACAGCAGACAGCAGAGCCGCGGGAGCCACTGGCGTGGGCGGGGTTGGAAACTCAGCGAAAGTGGTATGGTGCGTCGTGTACGATGTATTGTAGTGCGGCAGCTGCAGCAAGTAAGGGACGGCCAGAAACACGAGAGAAAAATCGAACATTGAAAATGAAGAGGTGTGGGGTGGCTCCGTAAATGGAGCAGCATCAAGAATGGACGATGGCAACGGCGACGACGACGACACACCTTCACCCCGCTCTCGGCCAACCTGTTCAGGTTGGGCGTGACCGCATGCATGTCGGTGCTCTGGTAGCCCATGTCATTCCACCCCATGTCATCGATTATGATGAAAAACACGTTCGGTTTCGGGATCGGCTCCGCACGCGCATGCTCATGTCGCTCCGCCAAAGTTGTGGACACGCCCGGGGAAACATCTTGCGTAGAAAGGATGGAAGTACCGAAGGCCAGGGTTAGAAAGTTGGTGAAAAGACAGAATATTAATGTATCTGTACATGCATGTTGACAACAGCTCAACGAGGCGACCACGGTCACCAGTTTCCAGGTTCCGGGCTAATTTCATGATTTGCTGCGTGCCATTACGAATCCCACACAAATCATGCGTGCTGTACGGGTGTAACCTGTCTCTGGCAAAAATGGCCACAGTGTTTTGCATGCACATTATCTATGGCAGTGCGTGAGCAGGGTAGGCCAAGGAAAGCGCTTCATCGAACCTTTTCTTTGATGGGTGGGCTGTGGGGTGGTGGTTGTTGTTGTTGTCGTCGTCTTCACATTTGAAAATCGCCCTCCGCCGTTCACTCTGTTGCTGTGTGGGGGTTGGGGTGTGTGTGTGTGTGTACGTGTTTTTTTTTAATGCGGAAATCTCATCACACCATGGAGCGAAATTAGAAGAGCAGAGGCCAAAATCGGGTACACCCGGTCCAAACACGGCCATAATCGGGTACCCCTACAAGATGCTGCTGGAGGCGACCGCATGACACCGTCTGATTGGCGACACCCGCCCCTACCCGACCTTGACCATCTTTCCACCGGGTGCACCCGATCTTGGCTACTCACCCCCCGGAGGACTACCCGGTCTTTCTTTCCCCTACCCGAAAACGGCTGGGCTGTTCGGCGAAAGTTCATATGCACACAATCACGGGTAGGACGCACACCGCTGGCCGCTCGTTTGTCACCAATGAGAGAGCAGCAGAAGCAGAGAATATGTTTTTAGATGCGTCTCCTGTGTGTCGCATCTCGTGAGTGAGGCATTCATCCACAGCTCTTCTCGATTATTTGTACCGACCGCCTGCCTGATGCTGTTTCCCCCAAGCGAAAGTTCCACCGCCGGCGGTGGGTCCGCCCCCGCCCGCCGCCAGAACGTCCGAATTCGAGGGCAAGGCAATGCTCACGTGTACTTGTGTGCATGTTGTTGTTGTTGTTGTTGTTGTTGTTGTTGTTGTTATTGTTGTTGTCTTCACATTAAAAACCGTGCCCAGTACCTTCGTATGTTCGTACTGATCCAACACTCGACGCGGCTGATTCCCGTGGTCGCAGGCTAACTTACCCTAGAAAGGTACACTCAAATCAAATGGCCCCGAGGGGTCCGCAAGTCAATAGAAATCAAAGACAGATATTCTGGAGTCCTCCACTCCCTCTGCGCGCTATGCGAGGCAACAACTGAGACTAGGAGTCACCATCACGGGCCGTAGAGAAAGAGGTATACCCCCTTGGTTCAATCCTTGGTACTACACAACGCAAGCAAAGACAAGGCCATCTGGCACAGAAACAGAGAGAAACAGAAAAACAGAAGAAAATAAAAGGAAACAATAAGGAAAGAGATGCATGGGTTTGGCCGAACAGCCCAGCCATTTTCGGGTACGGGAAAGAAAAACCGGGTAACCCTCCGGGGGAGGGAGTAACCACGGGTGCACTTGGTGGAAAGATGGTCAAGGTCGGGTAGGGGTGGGCGTCAACCAATCAGATGGTGTCATGCGGTCGTTTCCAGCAGGGTCTTGTAGGAGTACCCGATTATGGTCATGTTTGGACCGGGTGTACCCGATTTTGGCCACTGCTCAAACTAAAACATGGACATGTTGTGGATGTACGAAGGTACTGGGCACAGACAACGAACGGTTCTTAATGTGAAAACAGCAACAACAACAATAACAAATGGCTAGATGGCCTTGTTGGCAACAGAGCAAGGTATCGTACATACGTGGCCTGCTGTTTCAATGTATCTCAAGCTGGGTAGCCCAGGACTGCTACCTGATGACGAGTACGTTTCATGCACAATGGCACTCGTGATGAGGGAGATTTGGCACCTTGGCACACCGCAGTCTTACCGGCTGCCGTTGCCGTCAACGACAACGATGTAGCGGTCACGAGTATCCTGTTGAAGGAGAGAGCGAACATCGCCATCTCGCTCCATCTCTGCGGTCTCCTTCTTCTTCCGTGTTTCTGCCGCTCCTGAGTTGGCGATGGCTTGCCGCTGCCGACCGATCTGCCCATGGCACAACGGTTCGTGCACCGGTGCTCCAAATGCGGCGCAATCATCAGCATCTCATGCTCGAGACGCGACGTCTCCTCTTGTCTTGCACTGATGATGTATTTGGAGTGTAGTAGTTGGTGTCGCTTTGCTGTTTGACTCGTGGGAGTGGTATGGCGCTATCTGTTGTAAATGATGTATTTTTGAGCTGGTAAATCGTGACCGTGACCGTTTTATCTATTGATGGCTTTTTTACGCCCGCTGATTGGTCGAGCGGTCTAGTGTATGTAGACTAATCTCCAGCGCTCCCTCTGTTGCGTTCCGACAGCGCGGCACCATGGCGCAGCCACGTTCGTTCTCGCCCAGTTCTCGGCCACCATGCGGTCTTCTGGCCGTGGGTGAGGGTCCGGGATCTATATAGAGGTAGGTCTATTTCCGCGTATGGTGCACCAATCCACCCTTCCTCGGTTCAAGGGGAGGCAACCAGTGTATCCAGAATTTGCTGTATCCAAAAAAGTCCAAGCTCAGAGTTTTTCGTTTCGGCACAATTTTGAAATCATCGCGTGATGTCGGGACGGACAAGATATCAATCAGCGACGTGGTGGTTGTGTGGGATGCAGAGAGAGCTGTCTCGCGCTGGCCACGAAGTTGCACAAGGTGATTTAGTCTACAGGAGTACTGGATAATTAACCCATGGACAACTCGGGACACCACACTTGGAATGAATCCGTGCCCTGGTCCGCAGCACCTGGATGCTACTCTGCTGCGTGTACAAAAGGTGCGACGCCAGGATATCAGCTCATCAATCTTCAATTGGTTCCTGGGTGACGCCTCCTTCCCACGAAGAGACCTGCAACGAGAGGCCTGCCTCGCTCTTCTCTCTCCGGAGCAAACCTTTGCAATCCATCACATAACCTCGAAACACTCTTTCAACGTAACATGGCTCTTCACCAACTTAAGGCGCCTACAATGGTCTGTGTCTGCCAAACCTCGAAATACAACCTCCTCCTACATGCCGCCGTTTTCGGCCGCCAGAAATTGGCAAGCGACACTGAACACGTGCAGCAACACTACCTTCGCGGCGCATATCAACGGAAGCAAGACCTGGATGTGCATATTGTTGCCATGCGCAAAGCAAACGGTTTCACAACAAAGGAAAAAACATTCCGACCCCAGTGGAGGCGTGCACTACTACCATTGCCGCGCTATGCCGCTTCTTCCACAGCCAAACAACGTCTGCAACCCGCCAATCAAAACATCGCTTGTTGAAGGGTCGTTAAAAATTGACATGATGAAAGGAGTAGCTTGGGTAAAATAGGGTCAGGGTTAGGACAAGAATACCGCCCATCCTTGCGAAGCCGACATCCGATGCAGCAGAGAAATGTCTGATTCGGTTGATTTCGTCAACCCCATGCACGTAACGACAATCAATGGGGGTCTCCTTGCTGTAGCCTTGACAGTAGTAGCAGCAGCGGCAGCAGCAGCAGCGTGTAGCCATGTGTAGATATCGTGTTGCGAGGCTTTCCTTCTAGTTAAATCCGTCCAGGGCATGCGCAACGATGTCTCCAGCGGCAGCCGGATCCATCGGGGTCGGGTCTAGAGAGCGGTCCGCCGCGCTTTGAAGCGCCTAAGTGAGACAGACACGACAACAAACGACGCGGGGAGACAATGGGAATATGGCCATCCTGTGAGTTGTTCTATGGCGCGCTCCCAAGGGCCGGAGACATCGCTGGGAGACGAAAACGTAGGGTTGGGATAAAATTCATTGCTGGCATGTTTAGAGGACGAAACACTCCAAGCAAGCCCTCCTTTGGTGTCGTGCATTGTACCGCGTGGCTAATTGAGAGGAGGCATTTCATGCTCGGGATCGTACCAAAGATGGCGCCGAAAAGCGTTGCCACGAAAGCTGCCGTGATCATGCACGTCCACCGTGCACGCAACAAGCAAGCAAGTTCATGAAGTAGCACAAGCCATGCGCGGACACAAGAGTCAGGTAACATGAGGCGATACTGATTGCTCGTTGCCAGCACCGGCTCTCCTGCATATTTATTCTATGGTGGAGAGATACAAAAAATCGCATATCTCTAATATACATGGTATTATACGTTTCACGTCTGTGTCACCGGTCGGAAAAGTTAACGTTTGCTATCACTGGACTTGTACGTTAGTGCATGTGTGCTTCTGGGCCCTGACGCCTACGCAAAGAGTAACACCAGCTGTGTACTTACCTACACCATATTCCTCACACCCACCTGATCTAAAAGGTTATCCAACGCCGACAACATGTTGCTCTCTGCCACGTAAAACGGGAGAGCCTGTAGAGGCGACAGCAACAGCAATGAGCAATGAGGACAACAACACGCAAGGAGGGACACGGACAAACGACCACACAGGTTGCGTTGGAGGACGTTGCAGAGGAGGGCTTCAGTGCACTACCTCACTGCTGTGAAGGAAAGGAAAGCAACGAGTCGATGCATCATCAACACGTTTGCGGAAGGTCGTTCGATCTTTGTTTCGTGTACATGCGCCGAGTGTCTTCCTTGGAACAACAGCACTTACGCGGGATACTACTCAGCTAAGGCAAAACGATGCCTCCGAAAATTCGACTATCATTTTCCCATGCAACCAATTTTGTGCCTGATTCCTGCGCGCCGAGCTTCACCTGTCGCCGTGCACAACGACGCAACCACAGGCTCACCCATGGGGTCTGTCTATCCATGGCATGCACTCAACCCCGAACGGTGCGACACGCCCAACGCCCAATATGGGCAACACAACTATTCGGCCGTGATTCTATGCAAATGGTATGGTGCACCCAGCGCGTGCCCCACACCACACCACACACCTGTCGAAGGAAGTCGGCGTCCAGCTGCACCTGGCGGAAGGCAGGGCCGGGGAGGGTGAGGAACCGGGCCCGCTCCCCGAACGCCTTGAGAGCCACGCGGAACACCGCTGCGAGCATCGCGTCCGCCGCGAAGGACACTTTCACAGCACCACCCAAGGGACCTCTGGCACCTATACCGTTCATTTGGCGAATCCGGTCGGCAGGAGGGGGGGGCGATGAGGAGTTGTTCACTACAGTATCGTCCTAATAATAGTTGATACAACAAGCTGTCCGAGCATCTACTGTAGGTCGAAAACACCGGCAAGAGGAGTGATGTATATACAAGTATTACCGCAAGAAAGGAAGTAGGTACGCATGTCTTTAGGAGGTTATTGATCATACGCTTTTCCACGAACTACAAAGAACAGCCTATAGCCTTTGAGTACGGCCAACCCTCCCCCCCCCCAAAAAAACCAAATTGTTCAACAACAGCAAAGGTACTGGCTATTGTGCCTTCGATGTGTTGCCGGCTTCTGCGTGTCGGCGATACATAACTGAAAATGTGCAGGGGGGCATGGGGCATGCCTACGTCGCGCTAGCCCAGTCACGGGGGCGTGGGGGCCATCCGCCAAGAATCAACACAAAACCATTCAGCCATATAAAGATTCCACCAACCCCCCCCTCATTCCAAGGCGCTGCACGACTCTGTCGAGCTGACACAAACGCCGCATCAGCCACAGCCTGACGCGTACAAATCTTCCACCTCCTTGGCTTGGTCAATCAGCCTTGCTCTTCCGCGATTTCGCCACCAAAACTAAAAATCTCACCGCCGCCGGCCGCGCTGCTCTCAAAAATGCGATCGATATCGCGCCGAACTCCGCCGCCCCCTCCAATACCACCCCTCCCGTTTCTCCCGGTGCCAGAGAGCAATGCGACGGACGACCCTCTCCTTAGGTCCCTGTCGCCAGACCTCGTTACCGACACAGTGCCCGACCGGGTCTCGCCCAAAAACGCGCAAACTTCCTGGAAATCAACAAGATGAAACAAAGTTCGATGGATATGCATGGTAAAAAATGTGGCATGTGCGCAAGGTGGTGGAAGAGGCAAGGAACGATGGTTGGCGTCTGAACGTGTAAACCAACAAATGTTCGAGTCCTTATGATATACCGTACATCAAGTAGAACACGCTGTGCTTCGGAGGTTCTCGACAAGGGATAGGGGCGAAAACATGAGGCACATGCACGCGCACACGCGCTAAGGAATGCCTCCAACTCTGGGAGTCGTGAATAAAACCATTCCATGGTAAACGAGAAAGATTGATTGCATTGGGATATGCATACGTCCGTCTCTCATGAAAATGAGCTAGGTGATTGTTCTGATTGTTGGTCGGGGGCCCCCGGAGAAT
Source organism: Ectocarpus sp. CCAP 1310/34 (assembly GCA_902602495.3). NCBI lineage: Eukaryota > Phaeophyceae > Ectocarpales > Ectocarpaceae > Ectocarpus > Ectocarpus sp. CCAP 1310/34. The sequence continues at coordinate 17,630 of CACKRE030000338.1, read as the reverse complement.
GTCAAAATATAAGGGAGGTGCCCAATAATTTCCTGATGCTCCTACGTATGGTCCTATGGTCCCTGAGCACACGTGAGAGTAGGAAGGAGAAGCCGAAAGTCTTGCTGAAAGGATGGTGCTTTTGGAACGCAAACGCACATCAAGGCAAGTAGGCCACGGAGATACAGCCGCTTTTATCAAGCTTCATCTCATCACAACTAAAAAATACTACTGGTACACTCTGCCTGACGTCAGGGTCTCCAACCGGTAGGACACCCCAACGGACCATCCCATAAAAAGACGACGGTAGGGGGTTGCAGAGAATAATACTGAAAGTACTGACGAGTCCCTAGGAAGTATAGCATAGCCAGGCATGCAGACATGACGGGAAAAAGGCAACACGACAAAAAAAAAGCGCAATCAAAACAATCCGGAGTCAGTTCCGGGCAACGCGTGCTCTCCCGGTTACTCCCACTGCCAGCCCACGCTTACTGTACCTTGACATTGTCCTCTGCCAATTCCAGGGCGTCCAGGACAGCTTCGCCCACCCCCGTGGGCTCTTCGACCGAGAACCAATCGCCAGCACCCCCCGGAGGCGCCTCGAGGCCCACCTGCGGTATTGATACCGTCAACCAGAGAGAGAGACATCGACAGAGAGAGAGTGTGTTGGAAACCCAAGGTCAAGTCATTGGTACAGGCGTAAACAACGGTGCGGTACAGCACAGTACCTAGGTAATGACCGCAGGAGTATTACCGGAGGAGTCTTCAAGAAGGTGGAAATCGACTTCGTCGACCAGAGAGTACTTGATAAAAACAAGGAGACCTAGTCAATCAAACCCACCACGTACCATAAATATCCCTTAAGAGACTTTGTACCAGTCACCAGCACCTCAAAACCACGCACCAACTGCAGGTTGTGCTTCTACATCTTTGCAAGACCCACCCGCGACCACCTGCAGCGTGCGATTCTCACTGCAGGTTTCTCCCGCCAAAAAAAACATGATCCTCCAACACCATTTTATGTACCTGTAGCACATCGGCAAGCCTTCTCCCCGTAGTCTCCGCGTAGTACTCTAGGATGAAACGCGCCGCCGCGGACACTCGGTTTCGCACCGCATCCAGCTGCCGCCGCCGCCCGAGCACCGGACCTGCCCGCCCCCCCCCCCCCCCCCCCCCCCCCCCCCCCCCCCCCCCCCCCCCCCCCCCCCCCCCCCCCCCCCCC
>CACKRE030000338.1:0-13791 GCA_902602495.3 Ectocarpus sp. CCAP 1310/34 | reverse complement strand
GGGGGGGGGGGGGGGGGGGGGGGGGGGGGGGGGGGGGGGGGGGGGGGGGGGGGGGAGCCGGTTTCTACAGCTACAGTCGTACTGTAGATGCCGATACATACTCCGACAACGTACAGTATTGGGACGGCGGTGAGCGTGCAGTCAGGAAAAGTGTTGTCGACAAGACTGTACCAGTACGAGAACCCGTACACCTCCAAGCAAGCACGGGTGCATACAACTGGGGAGAGATATGGACCAACTACAAAAGAATAGCACACCATCAAACTCGATGCACGCTACAGCAGCAGCTCAGTAAGACAGCGACAAAACCAGCTGCCTCCAGCAGAGGCGTAAGAGCAAGAACCGACGCTACTGTACCCGGAAAGGACACCGGGCGTCTCTGTCTGATCTTGGCCTATTACTGTACCTGCCCGCTCTTAAACTCTTGCGCGAAGTCCTTCGCTCTCCGCGCCAGTTGCACCTGTTTGGCACAACATGCCCAAACACCCGAACAATATTCGGTGGTTAGTTGGCGGCGGGGATGCATGAGGTCCAGCCAGAGCACTGTGTCTTCATGTGCGTTTTCCTGTGTTTGCAACAACTTCACCCCTACCTACAGCAATACAGCAATTCACCTCACACCAGTACCAACGTCTGAGCGCTTTAGACAACAAATCATACAAGGGACAGGAGACAACCTGTGCTCCTTCTTAGACACCAAAATTGACAGACACATCTCATTCTGTCATCCGCTCTCGCCGCATACTCCAAACCTTGGCCTTCCGTAACCAAATGCCGTTGTGATTGCGGTCTCTACTATCGGCGTTGCTGCTTTCCCGGCTATCTCGCCCCCCTCCCCTCCCTTTCATTCCTTCCCTTACCTGGGGCACGTGAGGATCGACGGTCTCAATGTCCGTCACGAGCTGCTGCACGGCCGCCACAACCCCTCCCAAGGCCACTGGGTCCAGATCCCCCCCTCCTCCTCCTTCCGCTGCGGTACCTTCTCCCCCACCACCCTGCAGCTGGCTTTCGCTCTTTTTCCCCGCCTCTCCCGCGCCAGCTTCTGAAGGCGCGTGCGATCGAGGCTGGGGGTTGCTGCTGTTGGCGTCGAGAGACTGATCCACCTTGGCGTACAAGAGATCGAAGAACCTGCCTACGCTAGTCTGGACGAGGGAGATGAGTCCCGCGTGGGTCTTCTTGTCTTGCCCATTGGCGACAGCGGTGGTAGCAGTGTCACCATCCTTCTGATGCCCTTGCTGCTTCGTCTCGGGTGGGGCTTGTGTTGCGGTTGGTGGTGCTGGTGTCGACGACGCTGATGGTGTTGACGGTGCTCCGGTCTGCTCGAAGAGCTGGTCGTAAAGCTGGACGGTTCTGATGGACAGAGAGGGACAGAGAGGGACAGAGATCGAGATACACACAGAGAGAATAGCAGACAGACAGACAGACAGACAGACAGACAGACAGACCGAGAGAAAGAGCAGAGATAGAGATCGAGACAGCGACGGAGACGGAGACAGAGAGACAGACAAGACGAGAAAGGAAGTAGAGACAGAGAGAAGATCGAGATCGAGACAGAGGCTGAGGCGAGGGGCGTTGGATACAAACGACCAGAGCTAGGGTTTGGCATTTGTGCTTCTAACAACGTAGAGACCCTCCCCAGCCCGCGAAGTCGCCGTCTCCAAAGTAAACAGAAAAATCTGGCACGGAGTCCTACCTGGTACCACCTAGGCAAAAAAAACTCGAGCCCTACGGATTGCACTACACAAATACCGCATGTTCGCAGTTCAACCGACTCGGTGTTGCGATTGTTCTAGTATAGCAATGAACGATCAAAGCGTTATTGTTTGCACCAGGTATCACGGACCGCCCAAAATACATACCGCATACCCACAAACCTTAGCAACATCGGCAAGAAGCCTTCGGCCAGCTTTCCCAGGCAAGCGTCGAGGCTGACCGACCTATCCTCCACCAGAGCTCCCGTCGAAGCCAACAAGAACGCCTCCAGTTGGCGACGGTGCGCGTCGAGGTAACGCTCCTTAAGTCCCGCTGGATCTACACCGAGCTGCAGTAGGAGATCGGCGTGCGACACGAGAGTATCTCTGCTAACGTCCTGACAGTCATGGGGAGCGGGGGGGGGGGGTAACACGAGTTAGTTTGGATTCGATCGCGTGTGTGTTCCTGTCTACAATAGTGCGTGTCCCACTCCATGACTGCCTTCGGCGATGTATTTTTGTTGTGTATGTGATCGCAACAACCAACAACAACCAACCTACCGAGCTGTTGACCTCCTCCTGGAGCTTATCCTGCAAGCGCCTGACGGTATCCTCGCAGTCTCTTTGGATAGCGCCAAAGGAAGACACATGCGAGTGCTTGTGCAGAATATCCTTGGTCATGGAGAAATACCTGAAGCACATGGGAGACGCACACGTCATCAGTTTGCCGTGGATGAGATAAAAGGGGTGCAGCAGTAGAAAGGGGCGACTGGGAATGGAGCGACCACGGGCAGGCAACGCGTACCTCCGTCCGACGGCTTGGGACAGTGGGTCATTCACGTATTTTGCGAGGAGCCCCACGCCACCGTGTGAACAAAAGACAAGATGAGTGCTCGCCGAAAGATAATGGCCAAACTTATCTGTGGTCACTCTTCTAAAACTGACAAATTCCCGGAATTTCCGGGAACCATACCTTAACACTAACCAGAACAGCGACTTTTGCGTGCCATACCCCGCTAAGGCGTTCCTTGCTCCAGCTAGCCTTGCGCATCTTGCACAGAAATACAGCATCCATTTCGGGTCACTCTCTTGATTTTCGGTGCCCCTACCCCACTCCTCCTCCAGTAACAACGCCACCTTGCTTGTGGCTTCTGCCCCGCAAGGCGCCTTCTGCCATTGCTCCGTCCAACCACCACCCCATTCCACCCCTCCTCCAAAGCACCACACCAACAATATACACCTGATCGCTTTGGCGTACTGCCCCTCTTGGACGGCCTCTTCCAGCCTTTGCGGCAACTGAAACAAGAAGTCTAGCCGCTGAAGGAGCCGCCTCACGCGCACCAGCTTGTCCATCTTCGACCGGTTGCCTGTGCGTGGTAGGGTTGATGCGCGATTACAGCAGCGTGGGGCAAGGAGGCATGTTTCAAATAGATGCTGCCGGTAGACGAAAATTGGCTGCAGCGGTAGGCAGTGAGGGCAGCGATGTGCACCACAAGTTGCACATTTTAGGTGGAGTGCGTGGATATGTTTGTGGCATGAAAGAAGACACCACCGGCCTCGCTCCCCTACCCCCTCCCGCCGCTCTTTCCTCTATCTTCCCCTCCCTCTCCCTAACCTTGCCCTCCCCCTTTCCCCTCCGCTTTGTTTTCGTAGACATATCCGAGGCCCCAACGCCCCGTACCCCCGCTTGCTGTCCGCGCTCTCCCTCTCCTGTTCTCACCCTCGAGCGACGTGTTGACCGTTGCGCTGCTCTCCGCGATTCGCTCCATGCTGCTCTTCAGGTCCGACATCTCCGTCTCCATGCCCTCCACGTTCTGCGCCATCTTGCGGATGGTGTCCGTGGCGCTGATGAACTTGTTGTAGTTCTCGTACACCAGCATCTGCATGTCGGAGTCGAGCTTCTTCACCTCTCGGACCTGGATGGAGGGGGGAAAACAATGATAGAGAATAACCGGCGCACTGCAGCTCTACATCTTGTAATGGTGCACAAGCGGAGGATATGGATGATTGATCTCGTCAGAAAAGATCGTAAGACTAAGTTGGCATTTCGGCCCGTATCAACTATTTATAAGAAAACAAAAGAGGGAAATGCATCGTTCGTACTCCCGCTGGCAGACAAGAGCTTCACTTCAGCAGCTGAGCAATCCCGTCTAAAAATCTACTGGAGTGGTGTCTGGAAATCGAGATCTTAACGGCTGCATGCTGCAGTATACAAACGCTTGCGTTGAGGGTGCTCGAGATTTATGCAGCAGTATCATGTCGAGGAAGACAACACAAACGGCACACAGCAAAGAGGGAACAACAAGCTCGCGGTGATCGGCTAAATAGAAGGGGATAGCCTGAAGGTGAACCCGGCGTGTCGATGGCTATTCCTGTCTCTACGCCCTCCCTCTCCGTCCATGTACACCGATTGTATCTCGCTCCCTGCATGTACCCCTTACCCCTGTCGCCTATTGGAAGAAACCTCTACATTGCTGCTGCGCTCTGCTCCATGCTCCCCCTCTCGTCATCCTCACCATCTCATCGTCCTTCCTTAGTAGCGTCTCGACCTTGTCGTTCTTGAGCAGGCCGGCCACATACCGCTTCGCCTCGAAGTAGGTGCTCTCCACGTCCGAGGACATGTCGGCGCCGCTCCGCTCCTGCTGCTGCATGCCGTAGTAGCTCGCCAGGAGCTCCTTCATTCGCGCTCCGCTGCCAGCCGCCGCAGTGGCTGTGGTGGCTGCTGCGGGACGCTCTTGGCCATCGCTGTCGTCATCGCTGTGGGAGAGGAAGCGGGAGTGCCAGATGGCGTCGCGGGAGACGAGCGAGGGTACAGCAGCAAAGCCAATCAATTACGAAGGGGCGCTGGACCGTCCCAGTACGGCAGCAAGTGACGAGAGGCTTCACGTTTCACATGAATGCAAACAATTTGGTTCGTGTTCAGAGAGAGTTGCTATGCACTGGTCGCCGGCTGTGGGTGGTGATCGCATCTTGTCAGCATGGTGTTCAATTTGCGGTGCTTGTGTGCCTTTTCTGTTATTGTCTGCAGATGATGTTCTTCGCAGCTTCACAGCAGCAGCACAGCAATGAAGCAGCAGCATATATAGCAGCATAGCGAGCCTAATTGCTGTATGCATACGAAGGGAGGTAGGGAGGAGCTATTGCGCCGCATCGGAGGATGAGGATGAGCCATATTGCTACAGCAGTATGTTCGATTCCAACATGGCCTTGCACCGCAACAACTTCCACCCAGTGCAGTTGCGAGCAGTAGCATCTGTGGCGGCCATAATGCGGGTGTGGAAGGGAGAGAACGCAAGGGAAGAGGTACGTAGGCCCGACCCCCGTAGGAGGGCAGTCGCAGGACAGAACAATGCGCTTCCAAGACTGGCAAGAACACGCCACACATTGCATTTTGACGATAACGTTCTCCTGCCCTATCCTTCCCGAAAACCATCAAAACACGAACGCAGGGCGCTTCACTCTCACCTGTTATGCCCTAGCATCGCTGCCGAAGCCATCGAGAGAGCCCGTGGGCCTGTGAGGCCAAGCCAAGCTGCTGCCGACACCGGATAGTGGTGCTGCGGGTGTTACGATGTTGACATAATGTTTGCCGAACGGAGATCAGGGGGGGTGATGTATCTCCTTTGCTGAACCCCCTCGAAACCGATCAACTGCTTGACGCTGTGCTAACCAGGTTGGTCTTTGCGATAGACTGGAGAGAGAGAGTCTACTCTCTGTCCGTCTGTCTGTCTCTTGGTTTGAGGAGCCATGATCTCGGCAATTCTGATCATAAACCGCAGGGGCGAGATTGTCATCAGCCGATTCTACAGGTAAGCACGATGTGGACGCACTTCTCTTTATTCTCACACAACGGTTGTGTTTCCTTCCGAAGCAGTTAGAACGAGGGCCTCCGGATGATCTTCTGACGGAGGGATGGAGGAAGATACAAGCTAAGCACTGCCATTACTGTTGCACATCGAGTAACGAACCATGCACCCTAGAAGTCTGCGAGTTGATGGAAATCACAACGAGGCCGTGCCAAAGCGTTCTTGATGTTGACGGAAGATAACACCTTTCCCATACGGCGCTTGTGGTATGTAGAATATAGCCAGTCGGGGATGAACCGACGGCACTACTATTTACGTAGGGCATGCGGAGAAGGCAGGGTGTTGTAGTGTGTTCCATGATTTTGGAGAGATCTCTCCCCATCAGGTATTCCCAAGGTCTTCAACTTGATGCTTTGTGCACCACCTCTCTGTGGTGGAATACCTGATAATCGTCGTCACCTCCAGCGTTGAAGAGAGTACGGTCTTGAGAGCATCACCCATGGTATGTACTGATGTACTGGTATGCGAACTGATGACGGCCGAAAAGAGCGGGTTCATCTTGCAACCCCATCCCACTGGATGTGTAAAACAAACCCAAAGAACAGACACAACGGTGTTGCGCCATCGTGTACCGGACTGTCTCCCTGCGATACCTTCGGTGTCACCCTGACACGGCACTCGTAGCGAAGCCGTTGATGCTCGATTTCCCGACATGGTTCACAAGCAGTGCTGAATGAAGTTGGGGGACTCAACTCAACTCAACTTCTCGTTTTCCGTTTCCTCGTGAGCAACAGCCGACGAATAGTTGAACAGTTCGGCACGCTAAGGGCCAGCGGATAAACACCCAACGCAAAGGAGACAAGAAGAGCCACCGTCGAACTGCTTGAACCTATGTATCTGGTGCGTGGTATTTTTTTCACCTCTCCTGAACTTGGGGATCACAGCAGCCCCCCAGCTGGAGTTAGCTAATCCATACGTATTCCGAAGAGATCCTAACCCAGCCCACCCAAGACCCCCCTCAACCAATCTCAACCTTCTCTTCTCTGGTCCCGCTTCCTTCTTCTACAAAAACCTCGATACTGTTCAACCAACCGCTACATACTGCTGTCGGATTTTCAGAGATGATGTTACGAGAGCTGCTGCCGACGCGTTTCGGCTTCAGGTCATCGCATCCAAGGAGACCGGTTCTTCGGCGCCCATCATGTTGGTGAGTCTGTCTCTGTCTCCTCCTCAACATCACGAGGTCAAGAACAAGAAGTACTGCTGTAAATGGGGGACGGAAAACGATTGCGAATAGCATGTAGCAACGAGAGCTGTTTTTTTGCTGCCGTGGTAGGGAGAGGGAGAGGGAGAGGGAGAGGGGGTCGATGGCGGACGTGCGCGGAGCGGTTCTGATTTTTCGTTTCATTTGTGTTGGTTGTGTGAAAGAGATATGTTCCATGGGATCCAAGGCTGTCAAGTGCAGGTGCGGAAGTCTAGGGCTTGAAGCAACCAAAGCGGGCCAAGAGGCAAGTCTCCTGAGTACTGTTGGGACCAGCACATAACTCCCTACAGAGCAGCCTTCCTGGGGGTACTTGTTAGGCTCAGACCCTAGGGAAAAAGAGCGTGGTGGCAGAAGGCAGGATGTAGAAGGCACGACGAAGGAATTGCTTCATTCGTGGCGCCTCGCTCACACAATACGGTCGCACGTCATCCCCCTTGCGATGTTGTGACAAAAAAGTGCTGGTATGCATGTAACCCCACAGTCCCCCTAATCGTGTGCCCCTTGGTTCTTGTCGTCGGTTAATTCTCTATTTGTCGGCTGCTGGGATGGTAAAATTTGGTGGTCTTTGACGGAACGGACGGGCATTGACTCGTTGACTCGTTGACTCATTGACTCTGCCACTGCAACAACACGGCGTCGCACAGTTGGACGGCAACACCTTCCTCTACACGCGACACCTCAACCTGTACCTGGTAGCCGTCACGCGGGGCAACGTCAACCCCGCCATGGTGTTCGAGTTCCTGTACCAAAAGATCAGGATCTTCAAGGCGTACTTCAAGAGAGATTTCGACGAGGACACTCTCCGCAACAACATGACCCTCATCCTTGAGCTCATGGACGGTGAGGGGGAGCTGAGGAGGGGGGGCGGTCATTACGGCACGGAAGGGGATGGGGGGCGAGCATCGATGAGGATGTCATGAATGTAGGAGGAGGAGGAGGGCAAGGGTGTACAGAGGTGAAGCGAAAAAATAAAGGGCGTGCTGCCACGGCTATGTGTACGCGCACGTACGTGAGCAACGTCGTGGCTGCATAGGCACTCGTCCTCGCTTTACCAGCTGTTTTATGTGTCCTTCGCCCGGTGCCTCTCCCCTCTCTCGACGTTGTGTGTTGTGACACTACTGTGTGAGCCGTGTTTCGGCCGCCCCCCCCCGTGATTCCCTCTTTTTCGTTTTCTCGGACGTGTTTTTCAGGCCCCCGATTCGATTTACATTAAGTCTGGCCCAGAGGCGTTTTTCTCAATTGCTTTTACAAAAGCTCTTGTTTGCATTCGGCTAGAGCGATAGAGTGTGATCTTGGTTTGCAGATGCCGAAAGTGTCCTTCCCTCGATGTGAAGCGACGACGACGACAGCAGCTTTTCAACACTCATTCAACTCCGGGCGTGCGTGTAACGTGTATCAGAGACGATGGACTACGGCTACCCTCAGATCCTGTCCATTGACGTGCTTCGCACGTACATCAACCTGGGCACGATACGATCACTCGACGGAGACCCGCAGGAGAGCGGCCAACTAACGAGCCAGATCACGGGGGCGATCGACTGGAGACGAGAGGGGATCCGGCACAGAAAAAACGAGGTGATAGACTGTCCATTCATGTGTGATGCCACTATCAAAGGAGTTCGCATGGCATGAGCTTGTGCTTCTTTTTTTTTGTACTCTTCCCACAAGAGCGTGGCTGGTCTTAAACAAGTCATAGACGAGGAGGCGCATCGGTACAGAAACCAAAGGGAAGAGGCAATCTCGGAATTAATGTCAAAGGAGATGTTTCCGACTTTGTTTCGTAACAAGTTGATTATTCCCTCCAATAAGTTGTTCGAAGACTGGCCCAAACGCCGCACGTGGAAGACCATGACCGTTTTGTCCCCCCTGGTTCTGTTCTCGATTACTGGAAATCCCAGACTGGGGAGAAAACTGTACAAGCTCGCCGAAACCTGTCGGCACACAACCAGAACAGTGGATGCATTCACTCGAGCTATGCATACTTTGTATACAAGTTCGGCTCAACCTCTCCTATTCGCTCATGTTGAGTTCAAGGATTTGGTCCTTTGTCTCTGCCTGCTATCTAATTCGTCTGCTCATCGGTGTACTTGTCTACCTGTGTTCAACCTATCTGACTCGTTGTTCTCGCACGTAATGGCTGGATGGTCATGTGTACTGTATGGTTTTGAAGGTGTATATTGATGTCCTGGAGTCGGTGAACCTGCTCATGTCCTCTAATGGCGCGGTATTGCGAAACGACGTCAGCGGCAAGGTGATCATGAAGACTCTTCTATCCGGTGCGTCATTGCTATCGCTGTCCCTGGCATTGTGCAAGATTCAGAATGAATTTGATGCCCTGGGACGCCTAAATCTAGCATCCGACCAGTGCGAGGGATTGTTTCCAACGCTCAGCAACGACGGCGACGAGAACGCACTACGCCGAGCGCGTTGTCAAGCGACTATTGTCTGACCCGTGGCAACATCGCAACATCTCAGGGTTGTGCCGGTCTAGATTCGAACACCAGCGCGTCGCTTTGCAATCTGTACAATGATGCCCGACACTGGGTTCGCTTTCTTATGGTACGGTGCGAGTGTGGGAGGTTCTGGGTAGAGATCAGCACCCTTTGCAGCGGCAAGGCACGACCACCAACAGCAACCACAGCAACAGCAACAATGACATCACCATCACGACCACCAATAACAACACCCACAGGGATGCCCGACTGCAAGTTCGGCCTGAACGACAAGCTCATCATGGAGCGCGACGGGAATGCGAGAGGGAGGCAGGACCGTCGACCAGCGGTTGCCCTCGATGACTGCACCTTCCACCGCTGCGTGCGGCTGGGCAAGTTCGACGCTGATCGGACGATCACCTTCATCCCGCCCGAGGGGGAGTTCGAGCTCATGCGGTGAGATACTGCTGTAGTTGTTGGTGGTGGCACGGTAGTGGTGGCGGCGGTGTAGTTGTTCGGGGGGGCGGGGGGCGGGGCAGATAAACACGGGGGTGCTGTTGCTATCTCTGCGCAAGGTGTGCCGGTACATGTAGAGTAGCATGTTAATCTTGGTGTGTTGTGCAAAGTTCTGCGTCAAGTCACGGGTGCAGGGGTTGAGCCTTTCTTGCTTTGAATAAGCCATTTACCCAGCCGGAAGCACAGCTTCTGAAGCCTTTCTCGTGACGTGGAAGATTGAGGATTGATGAACGATGACGTTGTGGAGGGGCAAAAGCGCCGTTTCATACATATGCCGGCGTTGACTGTTTATCCCGCTATGTCGATAGCTGTGTGGCGCAGTCAAGTCGGCCAAGTTTCCGTTCCCGCCGTCCTCTCGTCTTTTCTTGTGTAGAATCGCGGTCTCTCATCCTACATACCAGCGAACGCCCGAGAGTAATGCCTGATTCTCCTTTTTTGTTAACGGGCAGATACCGCGTCGCAGACAACGTGAATCTTCCTCTTCGGATAATACCTGCAGTGCAGGAGGAGGGGAGGGGTCGCGTCACCATTAACCTCAAGGTATCTGCGGACTTCAGCTACAAGCTCTTCGGCAGCAACATTGTGGTGAAGGTATGCATATGTATGTACATGCGCGGGGGCGCCGTGAGTGAGATGCGGCGTAACCCAGGGAGCACCCTGATCGTCGAGAGGAATGAAGGGTTAGAACCTTCTGAGAGACTGCTTGCATACCGAAGAACTTTTGTGCGCGGTGAGCGGCGTCCGTGTAGCGGCAGGAGCAGTTGCCGTGAAAATGTTGTTCTGTGATAACTGCTGCGGCAGCAGCGTACGTGACCCACGCACACTACGCACCACGCTGCGGTAGCTGGTACCTCCACAGTACAAAATATAGCAGATTACTGTTAGGGGTGTCAATCGGGCAGATTTTGGAGCCAAAAATGTGACCGGTCTATTCAGCGATTTTGGAGGGGGGCACACGGATTGTGTTCTTTTTCGGCTCTCGAGAGTGCCCGCCTATTATACTGATTAAACACTACATCACTTAATTTGTTTGTGCAGGTAGTTCTGCGCCCAGGCAGCAGCGTGGCTCTCCATACGTTACACACACCTGGACACAAGTCCAATAGAGGCGACTGTAAGCTCGGTTTTCTCTTCAAGTTAAAGGGCGGACGAACAACACCAAAAAACATGTTTTTTTTAGCTCTTTGCTCCACGCCCAGGGCGGCCTTTGCTCCTCTCGAATAAGCGAGCTTATAGTTCTCTACCTTGGGTTTACAGCTATACTGCACAACAAACCCCATCCGAATCGCGTCAGCCAACCACGAGATCTACATGTCTGAAAACGGCCCCTTCAGTGGGGCTGCAGCGCCCACACGAGCAGGCCCTCCCAAAAAAAAAAAATCGAGGTCCGCGCCGTTCGGCAGCAGGAGGCTCGCTGCGCGAAAGCTGCATCAAAACAAAACGAAGTTTGAAGAGAGGACGGGACAGTGTATGTTTGCCGCGTCAGCAGAAGATTACACGCGGCGTGCTATCGAACGCGGCAGCCTCACCGTCGTAATGAGAACGCTAGAGGAAACGAAGGAGGAGTTGATCAATAGCAAGAAAATTGTGGACGAGAGCCAGGCTCAACCTCGCTACTGCCGCCGCCGCCGCTGCTGCTGCTGCTGCTGTTTTTTTCAGCAGCAGCAGCGGCGGCGGCAGGTGTCTGCGTGTCTTCACCGCCCGGCTGCTGCTCGGGTGTGTCATGAAGCATGTGTTGTAGAGTGGGACCGCGCAAAGGTGTTGTGTTGTGTCCCACAGCAGGGCTCATCAGAGCACACACACGAGCGGCGCCCTCGCGCGTGCGCGTCAGGTGTTCTTAGGGAGCTTTCGGACCGTTTCGTGCAATTTTATTGGTCAGTCGATTTTCCATCAGGAAGATCCAAGGCCACTTTTTCATTTTTTTTCCTATAGGAAATTTGCTGCTTTGACACCCCTAACTGTATACTGTATACTTTATACTGTAAACTACCATATACTGTATACTGTATACTATGTACTGTATACTGTATACTGTATACTGTATACTATACGCCTGAAACACACTACAACGACGATTGCGACATTCTGAAGTTTCCGCCAGCCACCACTCGAGCGAAGTCAACCCCTAGAATACCATGCCTCTCTGTATCGATTTGGCAGCAGAAGACTTCTCTCCATGCGGCCTTAAACCCACCACCCCCGCTACCGCCGCTGTACCCCGCCCCTCTGTCCCCAGGTGCCAGTGCCTCCGAACACGGCGCGATGCCTCATCCACGTGGGGTCGGGCAGGGCCAAGTACGAGCCGGAGCAGCGGGCTATCGTGTGGCGGATCAAGCGCATGATCGGTGGTGCGGAGGCGGTGTTTACGGCCGACGTGGAGCTGACCCCTAGCATCCGGGGGAAGGCGTGGTCACGGCCTCCCGTACAGGTGGGTGTGTTGGAGGGTCCCTGGAAAAGTAGACGCACGGAAGGAAGGAGGTCATGCCGGAAGATGCTGATTGGCATGGGTGGAGAGGAAACATGGACAGGCTTGCGTGCCAGAAGGCCGACCCCGACGCTTGTTTTTTGACCTCGGCATGCCTCCGTCCACGGACAGCGTTTGTGAGACATCAAGTTTATGATGAAATAGAACAGGGAGGGGGTACCCAGAACCTATCTCTAGCCCTAACCCAGCTGACCCGATTGCATCCTTCGTCCAATAGACCATGTTTGCGTAGACAAAATACCCTGCGAAGGGTACTGCCGTCCACTTCGGTCCGGTACGACATGGGGCGTACTACGAGGCCGTTTTGTTTGTGGTGCCCCCCCCCCCCCCGACGCGTTTCTTCGAAGACGATCTCCCCCTTCTGCGTCCGGCTTCGCCGGTCGCAAAGTACAGCCGTGTCGTTTGCGTTCTGGCGCAAACGGCTTCGAAACACAGCATGTCCAGCACGCCCGGGCGTGGGAAAACCTTTCCTATGCTATCATGGTTTTTCACCGGCCTCCTTGCTTGCTCCATCTCCCCCCTATCCTACCCTGACGTGTCCTGGGTCTCGTCGTGTTTGGCATCTCGCACTGCGCGTTACGATATGAATGCTACAGGCGGAGTTCCAGGTGCCGATGTTTACGTCGTCTGGGGTACAGGTCCGCTTCCTCAAGGTGTACGATAAGAGCGGTTACCTCACCAAGCGATGGGTCCGGTACATCACACGCGCAGGCCACTATCAGATCCGCATCTGATCCCCGCCGCCGGGATCTGGCGAGTTTGGTCGTTTCAGACCACTGCCCCCCTTCTCTCTTGAAGGCATTCTCTCTCGTGTTGAGACTGCTGTTTGGCAGCTCCTGGGCTTCCCGTCAGAAACCGGGGTGCGCGTGGGGGGGCGTGTAGGGCGTTTCGCCCGAACCGTTCGTCACAGCCGCCACCGCGCAACATGTCTGTTCGGCTAGTAGCTACCAGCTGTTCTCTATCAGTGGTGTGCCCCCATGTGGCGGGTGTGCACGCCTCGCTGTTTGAAGCCTTACGGTCCACCTGTGGGTGCCTTCGATGTAGTAGGCACTCGCTGTGCAGGTTTGTTCGGCGGCAGGTTGCGGTGACATCAGCCGGGGAGAGGAGCAGGGAAAGGCGGCCACACCACTTGTAGCGGACGCACTCATTGTTTATGACTTGTTGGAGCTTGTGTTGAGCTTGCTGTCGCTCCATGTGCAGAAGTTATTTCCTGTCCGCGGTTAGACCAACAAAACCTCTGCAGGAACCGGACAGTTGGAGCTTTTCAGGACCAACTAGGGAGCGAGAGGGGAGCCACAAGCCGCGGCGGTATTCGCTGTAATCCCGGCCTGTAACTCATTCTGTACACAAGACGAGATAGGTACAAGTACTCCATACCCTGAATCCTGAAGAGGAAAGCGTTATGGGAAAGCATGCGGTCTACGTACCCCGCTGTGGCCATCAACATGCGATCCGAAAGGGAAACTGATTAGGATCCCCCCCCCGCCCCCCCGTTGGGTTTTCGTCGCCTGGCAACGACGTTGTAAAATAAGCCCCCCCCTCGGTGGATCCCGGTGTTTGCCATCGGGATTGGGTTTCGTCGCTTGGCAACGACGTT
>CACKRE030000337.1:39851-53066 GCA_902602495.3 Ectocarpus sp. CCAP 1310/34 | reverse complement strand
GGGCTATATTTGGGGTGGCGTGTTTTACAGCGCTTTGCCAACAGCGCCAACCCACTGAAGTCTAGATTGCGAGGGGGGGGGCGGGGGGGGGGGGGTTAACCGTACTCTACTTCCCATATGAAGTATTGGGGACCCGCGGTGTGTCACCCATTTTGCTTTGGGGGTACCCTGTGCGCGAGCTTGGATCCTCACTCGCGGACCCCGGACCCATGATCACACAGAACGGGTACATGCCACATCAAGAGCGCACCTGTACCGTAATAGTCTGAGAGATGGCACCGGGGGCGATCGTTTTCTTGCATGCTTTTCCTCGGGTTTTTTCTCGCACCCCGGTTCGAACTCTCCGACCCCGGTGCGAAAATGCAAAGCACAGGTCAACATGCACGAGCCGTTAAATACGCACCACCGAGAGCACTCAACGGCCTTCGCGTCAAACATGACGTTGAAAGCGGGGCACTGTTCACGGGGGAAAGAAACCTGAGCATGGACATCGTCATCAGGCCAGGAGCCCTCACGAACGCATCTTCTCCGGGGTACCGCAACAAAGGAATACTCCTCGATGTCACACACGCAGACTCGCAAGCACAGGTACACTTGCGGAACGGCAGCGCGAACAGCGATGGAACCGCAGCCCAAGCATCCGAGGCGCGGAAGCGTCATCACTACGCTCGTCCGGGACACGTACGTGTCCTTTGACGAACGCAGCTATAAACTTACCACCTTAGCCGTGGAAAGCTCTGGCCGCCTTGGGGAGGAGGGTTACGAGTTCATCGATGAACTCGTAACCCTCCTCCCCAAGGCGGCCAGAGCTTTCCACGGCTAAGGTGGTAAGTTTATAGCTGCGTTCGTCAAAGGACACGTACGTGTCCTTTGACGAACGCAGCTATAAACTTACCACCTTAGCCGTGGAAAGCTCTGGCCGCCTTGGGGAGGAGGGTTACGAGTTCATCGATGAACTTGCGACACATGCCGTGGGAGGAAGGGACGGAGGAACGATGGTCTGAAAGGAGTCGTCAAGGAACGACTTTTTCAGATCGTTTCGGTGGCTACACAGGTGGCCATATCTCGGCGAGTGCAGAGGTACAAGCTCGCATTGCGCGGGCGTCAAGACGCCGAAAACAGGTGAACAAGATCGACCTCGAACCAGTCAACGCCAATGATATGGGGATGGAGTGTAGACGCATCGTAGAACGCGTTTTCGTTTGAAGTTGGCGTCTTGTTTGAGAGTACATGTGACAGATTGCGTAGAATAGGGTAAGATGTTATCATGAACGGAGAAGGAAGGGCTTTTTTATCACGGAGATGTAGCATGGATCAAAGCATTTGTTGGATTTCAGCTTTTACAAGAGGACATCAACGCAGTAGTATTTTAGCAAGCTTACGAACGCATGTATGTAGGATACCATGAGGATTGACATTGGTTTTGTTTCAAATTGAAGAGGAGATATTTTTACGATGTAAGTGACAGTAGAAATAAGTCCTACATATGTTGTTGTACTTCGTATTGGTTTAATATTCATGTAGAGTATCAGACATTAAGTGAAAGTTTTCTGAGGTACATCTGCAATTGTCGGAAGGCAAAAAAAACAAAAAAACATTTCTTTTAGTTTTTTCAAGGTACCCCGGTGCCGTCTCCCCGACCGGTACGATAGTATTGTACCAGTATAGGCATACCCACACACACGTTTTTTTTCACACGCTAGTTGATAATGCTATTGATCAGTATAGAATCACACCATACGTGTAGGTACCGTTGTTGCTGGTTGAAATCACACCGGTAACGGCAACGTAGGCTGGTACGTAACAGCTTTCCATGAACAGCGAGTGGTCTTGTGTTTGAAGGCGAGTTTAGCTATGGTGTGACAAGGACTACAAGCAATGTGAGGCACCGGTACGTACGGTATCAGGGTTAGGGTTAGACGTTTCGGCCTTCCCACGGATACCAGAACGTATATACGCAGCAGTACATTAGTTTCGTGTTGTGAAAGGCGGGGTGGGGTGCGGCTTGTACGTTGTGTGTTTGGTTGAGTGTACGGTTGGCAACTGGCATCCCGCGTGATTTGCGACCATGTATACGTACATACAGGACAGAAGTGGCGCTCAGCTGACACCGTTCCCACGTGCAAAAGGTACGCACATGTACCTCATTCCGGAAGAGGAAGCTGACAGGAGTTCAACTTCGGATTCGGAAATCGAAATAAATGATACCGTTCTTGTATTTTTTTGCGCACCTCGGTGCCATCTCCCCGACCGGTGCCATCTCTCCGACTATTACGGTAACCCACTCAAGGTATTATGCGCAAAACGTCGTCTCTAGTAGAACACGATGAGTTTTACACACATGCGTGCAGCTTGCGTGAGGTATGCTCTAAGCACCATGAGAAGCAAAGAGCATTGAGTTTTTGTCGGCCCGCCCGGGGGGGGGGGTACCTACATAGGTGTGCGGGATGACTTTTTTCGGGCACTCTCGGTTTGAATGGCAAAAAAAAATAACTACAGCTATGCATAATGCACAAGATTTTGGCCGAGAAGTTGTCGGAGACATCTGCCTTGCTTGTTGCACATTCCGAGTACTCGCATAAGATTCTGACCGACCGAGTAGTTGTTTGGAAACAACTACGAGAGTACTGGTCCCGATATAGTGGCACGTAGTGGCAAGAGAAAATCATGCCACTATTCAGGGCAATGCCACTATTCGAAATAGTGGCAATAAAGTCACTATGGCGTAATCAATAGTGCCATTAATGCCACTATGTCGGAGAACATGCTTTGATGCATACGCTACGGACAGTTGGTCCTTGAATCTCCACTCGTACGCGTTGTGTACGTATCCCAGGGTCCCTCTTTCATTGTTGTATGCACCAGAATCCGCGTGAAAACGCAGGTGTCTGCCCATCACGTGTGTGTGCATTGACACTTGATCGTCCTTGTGACAACTAGGCCTTCGGCGATCGCAACCTTGCTTTGTTTGCAGGCCATCATGGGGTTCAACACAACCACAACACAAATAAATGTTGAAATCATCAATGTACGTGAAATAAATGGAGCAACCAAGTTGAAAACGCCGAACACTCCCCACACCGGCGCATAAATACTAACCGTCACGATGCTTTGCACCTGAAGACCTCAACCGACCAATGCCACTATACTATGACTGGGCAAACGTTCTGATGTCTAACTACCGTGCCGGTCCAGCGGCATGTGCTGCAAAGAATGCCATCTTTGCCTTACGGAGGAAATAAATACCCGGCCTCGCCAATGCCACAAGACTCCGCGAACTCTTCTAGAGGACCAACAGCCCGGACAGTTCCGCGAACGACGGCGGCGCCTTCATCCCTCCACCCGCGTCACTCTCAAAATCTTCGGTGTTGTCTAGCTCTAGCCTGTCGTCGGAAACGATGTCTTCTTAGACATACGTGTTGTCAATCCTCTCGATAAATTCTCCCTCGTGTGTTCAGACAGAGCTTGCGGTGAAATACAGGGGGATTTCGACGTTTTGAATTGCCACTATTTGGGGGATAAGTTGCCCAATTTGCCACTTTTGAGGACCCCGTCCTCAAATGTGGTACAACGCCACTATTTCGGGTTGAGGTTGTGACAAGAGATTTTGATGCCACTATTGAGGGTATTTCACTGTTCAGGGTGCCACTAAATCGGGACCACTACTGCACTCACCGTAGTTTGCGCAAGATTCTGACCGAGTACCTTGGGTGCAGTTGTTTGGAAACATGAAGGAAACATGAAACATGCACAACGTTCATGATCAATACTTTCCTTCTTAGACTAAATATGGCGATTGTTAATTGCGTGCTCCGTTTCTGAAGGTTCTTGTAGCTGGATTTGTTTGCCCTGGTTTTCTGATGATGCGATGGTTGGGGCTGCATGGTACAGCAATGAAATTTGACTAAAGTTTACCCGCGTGCAAGATGCAAGAATATCTGCTACTACAACTGCTGTCAAGTCGTGCATGGGGGTGGGACGAAAGGACGCTCCAGCCCGAGCGCAGCGACGCACAGCCCGCCAAACGGTCTGGCTTTGCAACCTCTTTGTGCCTTTATTGCAAGCATCCCCACGCTAACGAGTGTGTCTGTGTGTGCCTGTCTTCTGACTCAACCTGACTTTCTCTCTCGCTCTCTCTCTCTGTGTGTTTGTTGGCCTTTGAAACACCAGGGCCTTGTCATATTTAAAAACAGGTTAGATACCAAATCTACGTCAGCAGTAGTAGCAAGTGTCCTAGAGGTGAGCAGAGGAAAGAAGTGGTATGGTTTGTCTTCATCCGTCAGGATTGTTGTGTTCATCCATCAGGAAGTACCCATAGATACAGCCGCCTGGCACCGAGATCTACCGTGGACTACTGTACTACTACAACTACTGTGGTCAGTCGTTTTCATTAGGTCCAGGAACCTAGCCGGTTGAGATGCCACATGTTTTCAAAGCCAACTCTCTGTCCTGGCAATCGATCGTCGGGGCGTGAGACGACGCACTGACTCGCCCGACCCCAGCGGCATGGGTCGAGCGAGGTTGCTCACCAAATCCATCTTTGATGTGATGCAGCAGCGGCACATGCCAGCATTCCACCCCGAACCGCCAGCCGCACCTGAGGAGGATTCTCGAAGCGCCACTTCTTGAACTCGTTGGGCCTGGTCACCTCCTCCGCGTATGCCACACCCGACAGCAGAACCAAGCCTCCCACGACCAGATGCGACCTCCTCATCTTTTTGCTTGTGCCTGCTCACTCAGAGACAGCACACCGGTGACGGTACACCCATGTATACACAAGCCTGCTGTCAGTTGCCCCGATCGTCCAAAGGAGCCCGGACTACATGTACACTCTTACTCAAGTTTGTTTACGCTACAATAGCGGCGAATGACTGTGGTGATGATGGCCGGTGTGTGGTGGGCCGGCTGTAAGTACTTCACGAAATAGTGTGGTTCTGGCGGAAAGTTGTATGCAATGGGCAAACTGTGGAGATCAGAATATGGGGGTTAGGTATGCAACAGTGTTGGATCTGGGGGATGTGTGATAATCGATTTGGTTCTTCCAAGCGTTCGTTCCTCCTCCAAACGGCGGCGGATGGTCTTTGGGAGGCTGGGAATATTCGAGTCCATTAAGGCTTCTCCGCACCATCCTACCATAGCTTGACTGAGTTCGCTCGGTCACGCTTGGCATTCTTCGTCACAGCGCGCCAAAGGAAATACGGTAGTCAGCCTCCGGTGGTAGGTCCATACGTCACCATCCCCCGGAATCTCCGCTCACCGAGAGTGGTGGGGGAAGTGCATTATCGCGCGACGGATGATCCTCAGCTGATGCTTCAAGGCTAGGAACACATGAAACATTGCCGCGACCTGCGGTCAACAATGCTAACCAATGCTTCGCATAGTTTGGGCATGTCTTCTCCTCCAGTCTTCCTTCTGACCTAGTGAAGCCATGTGTCGGTGGGATTTGTTGTGTGTAGTCTATACCACTCTGTCGTGTGTGGTATGTCGGATTGTCTATCCAAGTTCGAGTTTGGTTTTCGGCGGCAAAACCTGTGCTGTTTCACGCATGCATGTTAGTCTATTACCGTGTAGTCTACCCTGTGTTCTCTTGTCGTCAACATATATTTAGTTGCTCATAGGGGAGACATCACTATTGTTGGTTGGTCAACGAGGAAAGGCATTAAATACCACCAGAGAGCCAAAGGCATTTATCGCTACATAGTTTATCCTGGACTCTAAGGAGAGGGAAAATTGAGTGCAACGGTTCGTGCTTTCGTGCGGTTCTCACGGGGCGGTTCAACAGCAAACGTGCGCAACAACCGAGCACAGCAGCAGCAGCTCTCCGAGCTTGCGTCGGGACTCCTAGTTGGAATGGATGGGAGCAGTATTGACCTTAGAATGGACGGGATACCGCATCTTGGTCAAACATGTCGCAGCTACAAGGTATGCATTAGCGTCCCTCCTGTTACGTCTCTGTCTGGGATTCTTGCATGGCCGCTGGGCACGGTGAAGTACTTGCATGACTGCTGTGTACTTACATGTAGTCTACAATATAACATAGAACCCCGGCGGTCTGCAGAGGTGCACACAGAGGTCTGTCGGGTGTTTTAGGGGGGGTTCTGAGAGACCGGAACCAAATCGGTCGTTCGCAGTTCAGCCGTCCCCCCAAAACATAGTCTAAGCCCTGACCGCACAGGCACGCCGAAGGCGTGCCTCAGGCTTGCTGTTTGGGGTCAGGCAAACTCTAAGGCATTTGCCTGAGAGTGGCGATTCCTAGCCTGAGAAGCCTGATACTATTCCTGGGCTTTTGCCAGAAACGAAACCTACTTCATAGTTTCAAGTGGACTTTCTCAAGAATAGAGACGGGTGTATTTTAGCAAGCTTACGAACGCATATAGGATACCATCAGGATTGTCATTGGTAAGTTGAAGAGGAGATACTTTTACGATGTAAATGACAGTAGAAATAAGTCCTACATATGTTGTTGTACTTCGTATTGGTTTAATATTCATGTAGAGTATGAGACATTAAGTGAAAGTTTTCTGAGGTACATCTGCAATTGTCGGAAGGCAAAAATAAATAAATAAATAATAAATAATAATAGAGATGGGTCATACGGGGCCTAATCTTCGTGGCTCTTCTCCGTATGTTACCTGGAGCTTCCCGGGGTTATGTAGGAGCAGTCAGGTAACAAAACACCACCTCAGGCAAACATCTCAGAGCAATGGCCTCTCAGGCAACAAGATAGGCATGCCTGAGATGCGTCAGAGGTCATCCGTATATACCTCTTCCGCATCGACTTCAACGACATACCTGTGGAAAGCCATTTTCCGGTCGATCAACTCCGCGCAAGGCACAATACGCTAACTACGAGGGCCCCCTCGCCCTGGAGGTCTACAATACGGTGCCCCCCCCCTCCGTACCACATACCATGACACATATTGTGAGATACATAGGGAGAAGCACGCATCAGTAATATCATCGCCAACAACGTCGTCCACATTCTGATTGGAGACGGTGGCCCATTGGATCAAAAGGTCCGACTCGGCAGCGGTGACGACTTCGCAAAAATAATCCGAGGCCGTGGTGAGTATACCATCCATCCGCCTACAACTTGTCGGCATATTCACCACCACCGGCTCTGATCGCTGGTTCAGTGTCGAGCCTTCCCGGAACTTCTGCACACTTGGAGGTCGAAGAAACGAAACTCCGTCGTCGTCGTCGTCGTCGTCGTCGTCGTTGTCACCACAGCTTACCCACCAACAGAAAAGGGGGACATATCCAAGACGTGGCTTCGAGAAGATGTACTTACTGCCGCTCAGGAACAAAAATGCGGAGCCACAATTTCGTCTCGCGCACCTCACGAATGAATACGGTTCTTCGCCCCACTTCTTCGCTTTCCCAACGACTACCTTTTGTATCCGCGGCCCATTCTGGCTTTTTCTCCACATTGATCTGTTCGTTTCACTTCCGCCGTCACTTGAAGTACGAAGGGCAGTGAGGCTTGGCCGACTGCCACGCGGCGTCAAATCCGTCCACCAGGTCCTGGTGAAGGGATGTGACCGACAAAGTAGCAGCACGGCCGATCGCAGAAGTGCAGGTAAGAAAGGCGTAAGGGGAAAACAAAGGAAGAGGAGGGCACACCAAGCAATCCTGTCTAAACCCAAGGCCATCAGAAATAGTCAACGAAACACGGCGGGTAAAGTCCAAGTGAAATTGGGAGCACGACGGTCAGTCACAAGACGCCGAAGCGCGAAATGTTGATCGTGCAGACCAGCTGTTGTTGATTTCAGGTTTGTTTGCAGTTGTTTACTCTACACACATAGCTGGATGAACAAGAACAGCATCAGGGAAGGAAAGGCATTGCAAACTTGTCTTCTCGACGCCTCGCGCATTGTTTAAACGTACCTTGGGAAGGGGGTTTTCGTCTCGACAGGCGTCGACGTTTCCCTTGACCTGGGACACCGAAGACCCGCAGATGATCACCGTGTCTCCGCTCTCTCCTGCACGGGGGGTGTTTCGAAGGCACTCATACTCCCACGGATACTCGCCGTTGCGGGCTTCGCACTATCCGAAACACTGCAGGCAGGTTTAATTCCCGACCGAACACCCACGGTGGGCAACCTCATGGCTGGCACTGCTTGTCGTGAGGGCATGCAAGAAATCGGACTCAACGTGCCGTTGGTTTCTCTCTGCATTTGATGTTGTGCTGTACGGCCTCGGCTTTGACGTGCAGAATCCGTCGAAAAAACTCTGTGATGGGACGCGTGGCTGCCAGTCACAAAACAAAACGCCTGTCCCTCTCTAGTCTAACCGAACGACCCCCGTTGTAGCCGACTCCGAGCGCTTTCGGGTAGTAGAAGTGCACGTATCACTTCAGCAACCACATCACGCAGAAACTCAGAAGTGCACTTATCAATTCAACGATTACATCGCGCAGAAGCTTGGGTAGTACATTCATCGCAAGGATTTAGTTTAGGCGGGCGTGAGGAAGGAACTGAGACCTCCTTAAAAAGCAAACATTGCCACCGTTGTTCTGGACGCGAACAAGTTTCCAGGGCTGTTCAACTTCCGAGCGCGTAGCCCCCGGACCCTCAATCTCAGGTGGGTTGTCTCGTAGCCGTGCGAACTCGCAAAATAGGCGGCTGTCCGGGGGGAGGGGGTACAAGCTTTGGAGCGAGTCTACGAGCTGATAATCTCTGCGGAGCGCCACAACGATGTTGTGCTCGATCTTCCGGCAGCCCGCGTCCTCGCTTCAGACCCCGACCTCTGTGCCAAGGGCCTTACAGGGTCCCAGAAGTCTTCAACTTTGAGGGCGGGTGTTCTTCTACTTTGAAGCATTTGACGAACATCCTCACTTCGCGAGCTAGGTCACGTCGTGATACTGCCCCTGTGTGGCGGCACCAAGGTATCCCCCGTGGCACACGCACGTGTACACGGCTCGATGACCACTCAAGCTCCTGCGCTGTCATCAACCTCAACGGTTCATTGTGTACAATTCTGTCGTCTGCTTCGGCGCGTGCATATCACCGCCGCTGGATGCGTCTTGATGCAGACGCTGTTCTCAATGGTGTAATGCTGAGTATGATATGTCCACCGCCTACACAACACCTGTGCAACGCTCAGTACAGCATGCCCACTTTTCTGCCAAGGATAACGGTGTTCTACCCTTTTTATCCATATGCAAAAGGGAGTCGTTTGTCGAAAGCTGGACGCCGTACCGGTGAGGCTCGAGTGATGGCGCATCCACCGGAAGGACGCCGACACAAGGTCGGTGTCGTGCTTGACGCAGATCGACCTCAATTTTTCGATCTCGTCGAACAATTCCTTGCGCCAATACCGGGCCCTGCACAGTCGCGGAGCCCCCCCCCCCCGCAGCCCCAGAGAAACGAGTGAAGAACAGGCGACATCTTCAGGTTAGTTACACTCGCGGGAAAAAAATAACAAGAACGCGCGACTCTTGGATCTGCCACGAAAAAAACGCCACACAAGACAAAAGAAGAACCAACCGCCTGCACACTCGAGGAAAACCCGACAAAGGGTCCAGGGCGGCGCGTTCAGAAGCATAACGCCCATGCTAGCAGGAAGAAAACAAAACGCCACAACCAGTGGATGGCCCTCATTCGGAAGGTCAGAGAATACAGTCCTAATCGTGGGCCTTCCGCTAAGAGGCACACGATTTTTCGCCTGCTCCGTCGCTGGCATGTAACAAATACCTGTACAGTGATCCCCACAAGCTGGTGGTGCTGAACCTTCCGTCCTCCGGGGGCTTCTCGAACTTGTGCTTCCCCGAAAGCAGCCCGCCAGCCTGCATGGCAGCAGGCGGAGAGGGGCGTTCGAACCGAATGAAGCGTCAACGGCGACGCTAGTACTGAAGGGTGTGCCGAGGATGATGCCAAAAACTGATTTGAGTCGGGGGGGGGGCGTAGAGTTGAACCACAGCGTTGGGAGAGTTCCGACGCAAAATCTCTTCGGAAGTTTTCAGTTACGATAGGGAGAGACCGTACATGCGTTTCGCCGGCACTTCTGTTGTTGAAAGTGATGCTTCGCTAGTAACGACGGGGTTATTTGAATTCCCTTGGTCATACTGGCACGGAGGCCTGATGTCGGGGCGTGGTTTCGCTACAATGTTGTTGCCTTGTGGTTTCTGGCCGCTTCAGCATCCTGTTGCTTTTACCAGGGGGTTGTAGGCGTAGAACCGCATCCCGAGCTTCTTGAGGGCGGGCAGCAGCTCCCGCTCTACCTCCCTCGTGACTGCGTNGGGGGGGGGGGGGGGGGGGGGGGGGGGGGGGGGGGGGGGGGGGGGGGGGGGGGAGGGCGACTAGGCAGTTGACCACGCGATGCTTCAAAGAACGAGCATTGTTTTCACCGCGAAAAGATGCAACGCCGGTGGTCGGTCGGTCGCTGTTCACGTGCCCCCTGTTGTTCCGTTCAAAATTATTTCCTGCCGTGGCGATTCTGTCCTACCGCCATCTCGTCGCTGAAAGTCACATCGCTTCTCTGCAAGGATGGCGAAGGGTTCCGCTTTTCGTGCGTCTAATTTCCAACGTTCAGATTAATCTCAACGGTTCACGGTTCGGCGCACGATGCCCGGAAGCCCGCACCTGATGGCTTAATGAGCGAATGCCGCTTTCCGTCGCTTGAAAATTCCAGCGTCGGCATGCTCAAAACAGACCCCTCAATAAAACGTGGAAACCGACCCAATAGCAACCCGATTTTTTGGTGCTTTGTACATCGAATCAGCTGCTATGACCGTCACAAATTCATGTCTTTATCTAGAAAGCACACAAAGGGAAGCTATGTGCAAGGGCAATTTCAGCTTGCTACTCGCTTGCAGATATGCCAGATGTCCACCGTTTCCCACGCGGAGTAGTTGGACAACCCCCACTCGCGAAATAGCCCCTCGGACTTCAGCTCGTGAACGGCCTGAAGCGTCCCCTCGATAGGCGTGTTGTGGTCAGGGGCGTGAAGGTAAAACAGTTCCACAGAAGGTACCCTGGTGTGTCCAGCATGGGGGCCGGCGGGGAGGACTATTTTTTACGGACGGGTTGGCAGGGGGGGGAAGGGGGAGCACGGGCTTTTCGCCAGCTGCGCACGCCACCTGCCGCTGTGGGCAATGTAGGCGACAAGGCCACCGAGTGCGGGGCGACGTGTTTTCTAGGGAAAAGTCAGGGGGTAGGGGGTAGCGCTGGCGAATGATATGGCAGGGCGGCGCGAACGATTGGCGGGATACGTCCACATTCAACAGCCACCAGGCGAAGACGCGTGTGCGTGCCGCCACCATTGTTCGCTTGCGCGCGCTACGATGCAATCTAGCCTGTCAGAAATTGTGCCAAGAAACATTTCTCTAGCAAGGTTTGACTTTGCACCAGGCGTTGATTCCTTTAAGCAAGCCTTGCGCTAGACACCACAGTCGCAGCTGCGGGAGTGGTTCATGCGACCGGTACGACAAGGGACGACCTCGACGGAAGCACGCACGAGGAAGACATGCACGCAGAAAAAAACGAACTGCCACGTCGTGCGAATCACCTCAGGACTTCGATGGACTTGCGAAGTTGCTCCTTGACGAGGTCGGGCCTGAGGCCATACGTCGGTGTGAAGAAGTCGTGGGACTCGTCGGTCTTGTACCACGGGTTGGCCTTCGCCCCGACGCGGAACTTTTCCACGCCGATCGCGCCTGCACAGACGGAGCAGTAAACGACGAACCACTTGTATTCTAGGCGAGAAAAGTGCCGCTGTTGGTGGAGTACCGGAAGAGTCGGAGAGTTTGTACGGGCCGGGGAGATAGCACCGGTCGGCGAGATGGCACCGGGGTGCCATAAAAAACCCGAGAATAAAACATTTAGTTCGATTACGGCGTCGGTGAGATCGCACCCGGTGCGATCTCTCCGACCTAAAAATCCAAGATTGAACTCCTTTTCAGCTGCCGAAATGAGGTACATGTGCGTACCTTTTACACGTGGGGACGGAGTCAGCGGAGCGCCACTCCTTTACGTACGATTGGATGGTCGAGGTTCACGCGGGATGCCAGTTTTTTTCATATTTTTATTGGTATGGAAGTTGCCAACCTTGCACACACTCGACCAAACACACAACCTACAAGCCGCACCCTACCTCACCTTACACAACCCGAAACTATTGTACTTCTGCGTACGTACTGGTCTCCGTAGAAGAAGACCGAGGCGATAGCGGGAAACAATTGATACCGTGTGTACTGGTGTAATGGTACCACCTCAGATGTGCTATTTCGCCGCTTTTTTCGGGGTATGTTGAATGTGTATTTCGCAGCCTTTTTTCCGGCTCAGATATTATGCGTGTGTGTGCAGAAGACCGTGTGCATGCATGAGTACCTACACTGGTACCAATACTATATGGCAACGGTCGGGGAGATGACACCGGGGTGCGTGCAACAACACCTGTGTGCATGTCATCGGGGATCGCACCGGTCGGAGAGATCGCACCGGGGTGCAACACCTGTTTGTATTTTTTTCGTCGGGGATCGCACCGGTCGGAGAGATCGAACCGGGGTTCCTTGAAAATTCTAAACGAAATGATTTGAATGCATTTCCGCACCGGGGTCGGAGAGATGGCACCGGGGTGCGATAAAAAACCCGAGGAAAAAACATTTAAAAAAACGATCGCACCCGGTGCCAACTCTCCGACTCTTATTGTATATCTCCGAAAGCCGGAACGCCGTCTGTGCGGGAAGGCGGCTACAGCAAACGAGAGTTCAACACATGTGCACGCCACACCAAATATGATTGGGGCGAATTCCGGTAGAGGCAATACTGAAATACAACTTGCGACCCTGGATCGTTCCGACCACCATCACCCCGGCCTTTCCTGCTCTCCCGTTGAGCACATTCGCATGCCACGCGCAGAAACTTAGCGGGGAGTTACACGAGGCTAGAATTCAAAGGTACCCTTGCTGGCAAGTGTCGCTCGTCAAGCACTGTATTACCGCAAGTCACCTCGGGAGCCCGCGGTACTACGCGGGCGGGAGCGCGGACGTACCTAACGTTGTCTCCGTCGCCCCATCCTGGTAAAGGATAGCGGTATCGATCTCGTCGAAACCGGCGGCGTGAAAGTACTCCAGAGCCTCGCGCGCCGCCGCCGTATCCAACGGTTCCGGGATAGACATCGTGCCAAGTACCGCTGGGATAGACGCGCTCTTCCCGCCGGCAGGAGTAGCAGCGGCGGGGGGGGCGCTTTGCTCGACGCCTGCGCCGAGAATTG
>CACKRE030000337.1:2486-23740 GCA_902602495.3 Ectocarpus sp. CCAP 1310/34 | reverse complement strand
GTAGATCTCGTGGTTGGCTGATGCGATTCGGATGCGGTTTGTTGTGTAGTATAGCTGTAAACCCAAGGTAGAGGGCTATTGGGTCGCTTTTTCAAGAGGAGCAAAGGTCGCCTTGGGCGTGGAGCAAAGAGCCCAAAGAACCATGTTTTTTTGGTGTTGTTCGTCCGCCCTTTAACTTCAAGAGAATCCAATCCTATAGTCACCTCTATTGGACCTGTATCAAGGTGTGTGTAACGCATGAAGAGCCATCCTGCTGTGTGGACGCAGAGCTACCTGTACAAACAAATTGACTTGATGTATAGTTTATTCAGTATTAACAGCGGGATTCTCAAGAACCAAAAAAGAACCAAATCCGCGTGCCCCCCTCAAATTTTGCCGAATGGACCGGACGTTTTTTTGGCCCCAAATTCCGCCGCTTTGACACCCCTAACTGTAGTGTTGTCTTCACAGAGTAGTGTATAGCCATCTTGTTCGGCCAAGCACCGAAACACATAATTCGATTATTTCAGCGTGGAATCTTGCGCTTGGAAGGCAGGGTTGAAAAGCAGAGGCCTATTTCCCAGCAGCTGACGAAGTGTGCCCCAGTTGCCGGGCAACGTACAGAGGGTGCAACCGCTTCAGCCATTGTTGTGTCCTACCCAAGGATCCACACAACAACCCCAGGGCCTCAGCTCGGAGTAAATCGTATCATCCCTGCCGCTGCGGTGAGCGTACACCACCACTCGATGCCGCCTCTCCGAGCGTTCACAAGCGTACCAATCCGCGAGACTACTCATAACTTCGAGACTACTCGCTGCTGTGCTGCTACGCCTGGTTTGGCGAGCTGCTGTGACGACATGCACCGCAGCAGCGGGAATGAGAATGTTTTAACCTCCCTCGCTCTATTCGAGCATCAACGAGTGCACCCACCTCTGGCTGCTCCGGTCCATGGCCATCACCATCGACGTGTTCGGCAAGCAAAAGCCACTCCCGCCGCCGCGCGCCTCCTTCGCGTGAGATTGCGCATGCCGAAGACAGCCGTCGTCTTCTTGCTTGATGGGGTCGTCCAAGCGCCAACCTGGGGGGCAGCGTAGCCCTGCGTTGGTGTCCGCTGCTGCTGGTCCTCGGTGCGGCGAAGTGGAAGCCACACGCAGAGGGACTTCTCCAAATAAGGCAGGCGCACAACGCGACAAAGGCGACGCATGGATGTCTCCTCGCTCGTGTCACGCCGGCTTTTGGTGTCATGGTCATAGGCTTTGCCATTGGGAAGTGCAGCGAGTGCTGCCTGGATGGGTCCTGCACACAGCAGCATCGTCACCCACCGGGGCTCCGCAAAATCATCGCAGGAAGTTTTCCACCTCAATGTGGCATGTTTATGGTAACCGCTGCTGTGTTACCGTTCAACTTCCGACCGCTGTCGCGTTTCGAAGGACCGACGAGCCGACGAATACGGCCAATTAATGATGAATAAGAGGGATAGGACGGGGAAGGATGCGATAAGATGGAAAATCTCATGCAAGTTTACGAGTAAGTCTCTTGGGCGACTGTTGAGGACGGAGTCGCACTACTGCTGTACAGCGGTCTGTACGACACCCCAAGCACGTCCTTCACGGACTGCACGATTTTACGATTTTTCTCCATGAGCGTCTAGGACCAAAGTCGCTACTCACGTGTGTACGAGCAGGCGGGCACCTGCGAGCGAACTGGCGAATGCCACACGATAATACTGCAACTCCCGACTTAGCAGTGAGACGCAAGGCCTACCTAGTCGTTCATATTTTTCCATGGTGAGCCTGCATTATTACATATCGCAGAAGCCCCGTGGTCGGATTCAACAGCGATGGTAGCATCAGCGATGGGGGGCAGCGATGGAAGTTTCTCCTTCAACTCCCCTCGATCAATCGAGGCGTGCCGGAGGCGGGGGGTAGACCAAAGCGACCTTGAGGAGAGGCCCGAAGAATCATTCTTGGGGCAGCCTCCGCTGAAGCTGAGGCGTGGCCGTGCGATTTCATCGCTCTCACCGACAGCACGGCCAGGGCGAAACTTCAACGGGTTACGCAAGGCGGACGTGACACCGGCAATCCGGAAGGAGCGTCACGAGATAAACCGGCACCGCTTGCTTCGAGAGGCGAGCATACAGAAACAGAGAAAGCAGTTTTATTCGTTGGTCCCAATTCGCCTTTCGCGTGTGAGAAAAATCATACCTACATGACGATAGATGTCAGTAGGGTGACAAAAGACACCACGGCATGGGTCTTTTGCTGTCGTGCTGTGCAGCCAGTTCTGTATGACATGATTTTGGATAGATATGCGGCTAGAGGCTGCTATCCGCGCGAGGAGCACCCTCGTGAGCATGTTGAACAAGCCAACTAACCTGACGGGAAGGTTGGGCACCGATGACATCTTGCAAAAGTTAGTTTTGGGTGAAGAGTTAGGAGGATGGGGTCGACCTTGATCACGTTGCAAGTCTAGACTAGTCTTTGCCGTCAGCCGCCGAGTTAGTTGGGATTTCGCCACTATACGACATGCGGGACTAGCTGCACATTTCGGCGTGCAACCTCCCCAGCCCAGGTTGAAGACTAATCGGTGCCCAACTACCAACGCGCGTCTGGGTACCCGTGTAGTTGTGTGCCGGCGTTCTTCGTGGAAATTGTGGGGACACAAATGTTATTAACACTTGTTCCGGCTGCTCTACCTCCATATGGTAGTAGTACATCTTGAGCTCGCGCATAGCTGTACACGTCGATTGACTTGTAGCCAATATTCGGGAGAGTGAAGCAACCTAGGAAGCGCTCTGGGCGCCCTTGCCGACGAGTACGTACCTCCCCCAGCTCTTGTGTGTTGTCTTCGTCCCTCAAAACATGTGTTCACCGTATCTCGCACTTCTATCTACCTCACGGCCTTGCGAGTAAGCACGGAAAAACCGCCCTGCCGGTCCTGATGCTTTCGAATGTCCAGGTAAAGAAGGAGAGGTCGAACCTGGTCCGAGCAGGGCACCCGATCAACGGCACGACGGCCGTGTTCGCCACCACAGCGGCGAGGCCAGCAACGAAACCTGTTCCGGCGACCCCAAGATCACGGCAGTTCACAACTCCGCCCGTGAGCCCGTACTATTCGCCCAGAAGGAAAGAAGATACATTTCCTTCGCGCTCCAACAACAACGGGGACGGCAACTCGTTGGCGTCTGGGGCGGCCTGGTCCTCCTTCGACAATGGGGATGGTAGTAGCGTCGGTGGGAACAACGCAAGCTCAAGCATCAGGTCTGCGGCGGGGATTGGAAACCCGGTGTTGGAGGCGGAGGCCTACCGGCTTGAGGCGCTGAGGAGACGCCGGTTTGTGGAGCTACAGCAGATGCTGACTTTCGAGCTCCGAGGCCTGGCGCGAGAGGTGACTGGACCCGGTCAAGGTTGGAAAATGATATTTTGCGGTGTGCTGCCCGGGGAACCGTAGACATGCACCACTGTCTATCCCGGACTCTTACCTGTGGAGACATGATCTTGTTGTGTTATTGTAAGAAAAACGTTAAGCGGATGGCACAAGTCAGATGCTCAGACGAACGCGCGCACGCAACAGATCACGTGTGAATGGCCACATACAAGTTATGCCCACCGCAGTGGTGGATTAGACAGCTCGCGTGTCGAAAACAGTCTCCGTTGAGGGTACTGTAGTCGCATGTCATTCCTGTGTAGGACCTATCCCAGGTGGGTGTGTTTGGCTTCCCTTTGAGGTCTGACAGAGAGCAGGTACCACTTGTTGGCATCGGGACGATGGTCGTTATCCTGGGCAAGGTGTTGCTACCCTCGAAGACTAGCAACAAGTCTCAAATCGGGGAATAAACACGTCTCGGTTCAAGGCAATGACTCCAGTGCAGAGGGGTTTCATGCCTGCCTCTGCCCAATACTTCGCAATCGGTTTCGGCCAAAAGCGTGGTGGTGCTGGCCGTTCTACCCACATTTACGAACGAGGTCTAAACTGTCGTCGAATCGATACGATTTCACGCGCTACCGCAGAAGCGCGATCGACAACTGGCGGAGAAGGCCCGCACCAGAGAGGCCACGGCGGAGAGGAAGAGGGCAAAGATGTTCGAGGCTGCCGACCGGGCCCGCCTGGCGCGAGAGCGGTCGTGGCAGGACAGGGAGAAGGTCGCAGAGAGGGAGGCCGCAGCCAGGAGGGTGGCAGAGGACGAGGCCGCAAGGTTAGGAACGGGAATGTCCCAAGAAATCTACCAATACCCCCCCGTTGTCTTCGCAAGCATCTACATGTACACCGTCTTGCTTGTGGTTTACGCGCGAAGGATGTATCTTTTTTAGTGATAGGGCTGCGTCAGCGACAGGGTCACGAGCGAGAGGAAAGGGCGCCCACACGATCGTGAGCGAATGGACGATTACATGTGCCTCTGCGCATTAACCTGTCCTAAAGTCACAAGAGTTGAACTGGCGTAGGCATAAATTTCATTGAAACGGAGATCACGGGGTTCAAAGCGCATTCTAGCGAGGGCGAATACCTCGAAGTCGACGAGGGGGATGCTTTCTGGATCATGTGTCGGTCCTTGTGCACGTTGCTTGCCTCCGTTAGATTTTGGAGGGTCGGGCTACCGCCTGAGGTCCCCGTTGCTCTGCGGGGCATACAAAGGGAATGTCAAGGGCTATCTGTCTGTCGATTTGTCACGTCAGGAGTCTACACGGACGGTTGGACTCGGTAGAAAAGACTGTAAGAAAGATACCGGTCTGTTGAGGGCTGGAGAGCCGGGGAGCAACTACTGCCAGCTTTCTGAGCATTGAAGCCACGAGGCACAACTGCAAGGCCGGCAAAATCAGGATGGCCCTATATAGCTTGCTTTGGAAGAGAAACAGTATCCCAAGGCACTGTTGAAGGGAGGCCTTCGAATCCACCCCAAACTGCTTTCAGGGGAGTATGTGTGACACGTGCTATGTGGCTCCCTTCACACGTGAACGACTCTCGCCTGTTCATCATAATCACGTTGGACCTACAATCACGCACGTATCTAATGGATGCAATGTATCTTGCAACGCAAACAAACGGTAGATGAAGACCACTGATACCTGTCGGAAAAACGCCAGCAACACATACAACCAACCTGCGCGACAGGCGGTTCGATGAGCAGGACCGCCTGAGGCGCACGCAGGCCAAGCTGGCCGCGGAGCGGAGGGCGAGGCTGGCGGCACAGAAGGCCGCCCTGCTGCAAGGGCGCATCGACCGGGGCGCGCGCGTTCGGAGGGCGAGGCAGCTACGGACCGAGAGGCTCGCCGCCCAGAAGGCCGCCGAGAGGGATGCCGCCGCCGAAACCGCAAAAAGGTGATGCATGGTGAACCCTAACGAAACAAAAATAGCCGAGATTCATCCCGGTTGGCACGCAACACTCATTTTGTTGCGTGTACTTTGTACTGCGTCCACGTTTCCACAATTATTCCGGGGTACGCACGCACATCTCCGCCGACGGCAGAAAACTTCTGGAACGCGACATATGGAGAGAGAAGAGCGGGGAGGGCGGTTCATCCCGATCCGCAGATATTCGGCCTAAACGCTTCCGGCGGAGCACTGAAACAATCGGCGTCGCTTGCCCGAACCACATTTGATTCTTCGAAAAGGAAATTGCTTTTCTTCGCTGAATACCTAACGAGGATACGAATACGGTTTGGGAATCGCCACGAGTGTTTTCATCTTCTAGATGGCCACCGCTGTGGCCGGGGTCAGCACTTCGTGGAAAAAATTACAGCTTTGACTTCAAAGCTCGGGTGACTTCCGTGGCTATCCAAACTCTTTCGCGTACCAGATTAACGTTCTCAACATGAACACATACGCATCCATCCAGTTTGATGCCGCCACGAACGGTGAAGATGACCACCTCGGGCCCAGGACTCCTCAAACTGAGCTTCGTAACCAAGACACCTGCTTGTTAGCGCCTAACCAGCTACTGATGGATCAACCATGAGTGTCAAACGCATTGAGAAACAGAGAGAGAGAGAGAGGACACAGGACACACGAAACTACTATCCAACCATCACCAACACCAACAGCACCCCGCAGCACCACCGTCACCCCCCACTCCGACTGCTTGGTGGACGAAAAACGCGACACGAAAAAAACACGCAGAGCTCGGGAATCCGAGCACGAGGCGAAGAAGGCCGCCGCTGCCGAAAGATGGGCCGCCGCCCGGGCCGGAGTAGAGGAGGCGCGGCGGCGGCGGGACGCCGCTACGAAGACGTTGCAAGAGAAGGCCGGGGGGCAGACCGCCGCTCTGGAGGACCGGGTAGCTTCGTTCCGCATGCGACAAAAGGTGGCGTGGTCGTCGTCGCTGATTGCTTTCCCCTAGATTGTGCTCCGCTTGCGACACAAATGTTCGCCCCCGGTGCTTGACCCGGGTCGGGTAGTGCTCTGGTGCACAAGTGCAACAGCATGCGCTTTTTTGTCTGGGTTCGAACCCACGGTACGTGTTGCTCTTCAACGCTGGTGGTGATGCTGGGTCTCCCGGTGGTCGACCGGCGTTCCCTTGCCCCTCGGTCATGACTGCCATACATCGGAATTGTCTGAGGGACCCTCGCGTCCGGTCTTGGCTCGCTTCAACCGGCCATCTCGACCACCGCTATCCGTTTCGTTCACCATCGACCTACCGCTATGGCAGCGACGCCAGTCGGTGTCGCACTACAGAACGGGCACGGAGATAGGAAACGTCAAAATTGGGGTCGAGCTTCTCATTTCGTCGACACCGTCGAGCGCAAATTTATGCATAGATTATATCGTAGCATCCACCGCTGAGTTATGTTTCTTTGCCCTATTTCGATGTTTTCGTGAAGATTTGGGCCTTTGCTTCTCAACGAAATACTTGTTAAAGTGGTGGACCATTCTGCATTCCATCCGCGACCCATCAACAACTTTGCTCCCGCTCTACGCGCACCGATCCAGGAAATAGAGGAGAGAGAGCGCGAGCTGCGCGAAGAGGAGGCCGCGGAGCTGAACCGAGCGAGGCATGAGGCCGCCCGCCGAAAGATCGAGGGGGACGCCAAGCGAAAGGCGGACGAGATCGAGGGCAAGGTGCTGAGGGAGGAGAGGATCGCGCAGCAGCGAGAGGTGAGGCAGGGGCTGCCCGCACGAGCATTGTCTCTGCCGTGTTGCTGGGACGAAGCGTTTCGGAATGCTGCATATGGGGGGGAAAATGCCAACGGGAAACATGTCCAATAGGGCCTCCGTCGAGCTCGGGGATGATGCGTGTAGTCGCCGAGGTAGGGAGGTGTCGATCGCCCGTACGCGCGAGAGAGGCGGGACGGACGATCTCCCTTGACTCAAGTCTCGGCCTTGTCGGGCTAGCAGGAGAGACGATGGTGGTAGATCGAGAAGCAGATCTTGCTCGAGGGGAAAGGCGCAAGAGGATTTCGACTCTGTTCGGACTCTTGCGCTCAACTGAAATTCCCCCTGTTTTGACACCGACACCCACGTCTCTGCACGGTACAAAAACACGTCGAAAGAGAAGGGGGGGTGTGACGCAACATCCTGGGCGAGCCGAAACCGGCACCATACTGTCTTCGCTACCTTGTGTTGACCAACCGTCTCCCGTCGTGGGCACAGACAGGCGTTGCGCTGAAAGAGGAAGCAGCCTTTCCTTTGCCGAGGAACGGGCGTCAAGAGAGACTAACAGCACACGCCTCTCGTGTTGTTGTACCATGCACACGTAGATCAAGCTGTCGGGCAATCTCGTGCGGAGCGTGCCCAAACCCTCTTCTCCCTCGAGTTGGTACCCCCCGGAGCTTCAGATCAGTGTGTTTTTCGACGGGGGGGCGGGGGGGGTGGGGGGTGGCTTGCTGGAAAGAGTACCCGTTCTTGTAGCCCTACCAGGGTTGGAATGACCTTAGGCGGACAAGTCGAGGATGCGCCCAGATGGACAGGGACACGAACCAATTACAGCGGCCGTGGGCGCTATTACGGGCGGGAATGCGCATGGCGGATTCACGCGCTCTTATAATGTAACGGGTACCCGCCGTATCAAAAGAGAAAAACAACTTGAACATTAATTTTGTTCTCTCGTACTTTCCCGGCCATCTGAACTACAAAACCCACCCCAATAGGGGGTCCACGATTACACTGGCCAACGTTCCAGTTGGCGGTACGCAGGGCGGGCGGCAAGTCGAGAGAACAACTTCACTGTGCGGTGCAACAAACGTGTTCCGCACTGCATTGTGACTAGGTCAAGAAAGAGCGGGAAGCTGCCAGGAGAAAGGCAGAGATGAGGGAGAGGGAGGAGCTGCGGGAGAGGATGATGGAGCGGAAGGCCAAGACTGACAAAGAGAGGTGCGGCACGTCTCATAACACGTTTTCGTCACCAACGGCTCTTATAGCAGCAAGCGTTCAGAACGCGATCTCACGTTGGTGATGGCGATGAAAGTTTTTGGAAAGGTTCCATGGCAACAACGGCAACGGCGACGGTGACCCCAATCGTTTTGACATACCGTCGGGTGTTTCACGCGCCAACCGTGCAGACGCGAGGCTATTCGGTTGAAGCTGGAGCAAGACGACGCCAAGGTGGAACTCCTCCGGCTAGAGAAGGAGCGCCTCCAGGCTACGAGGGGGAAGCTATCTTCGGAAATGTGAGCGAACGCAACAGCAGAAAATCCTTGAATCCCCCGGGGGATTTTCGTTACCTGCATCCCGTGTGACACCGGCGAATGCGTCGATACGTTTCCCGAACGGTGTAGGCTGGCGCCAGAATATTGGGGCGTGAAAACATACACACGATCATACATGCAAACACCGAGGTAGAGGGTGTAGTAGCGAAGTACTGCCAAGAGACCTCTGCTGATTCATCATCCGGCATGCAAGTAGAGAGACTGTCTCGTTGCAGCAGGCAGCATTGGGCGGGCATCCGACGGAAGAACGGCCACCGGAACACAACTCCCCTCTCTCCCAGTGCACAGGCAAAACAGAACCATTCCTTGAGTCCACCATGCTTAGAGTGTCGACACTTTCGGGGTCCAACGCAAGCCCCTCCACCCGCCAACGACTCAATCTGCTTCGGCGTTCCAACCTGACCAGGACAAAGCAATGGAAGATGCTGCAGGGGCACTTCGAAGCGCTAAAGGTAAGTTCTTACTCCCGCACCGTTACCGGCTACGGCACCTGTGCGGACCAATGTCCCCACCCCCTGCCAACACACGATGCGAGTGCTCCAGCATGCCGCACTTTCCGCGTACATATATCACAGGATGCACAAGGGACACGGAAGCCACGGTGGTCCCCCCCCCCGTTCTCCGCCGCCGTCTGCTCTTGTTCCGTTTCTTGCCTCTCTACATCAACCCCCTCTCTCATGGTCTACCCCCCTCTCTCCTTTCGTGCCGCCCGAATCCATCCTTCACAACACGTAGGACCACTCCAACGGGCACAGCATCAGCTATGGCGAGCTCGCCGCGGCGGTGACCGCAGCCGGAGTGGGCACCGCTGCCGCCGCACCCACAGCCACCGCCGCCGCCGCCGCCGCTGCCGAGCCAGGAGGAGACAGGAACCGCCTCCGCGGCTCCGACCCCGCCGCCGTCGCCGCACGCCGCCCGAATGCCACCACTCCCCGCGCCGTGCGACCCTCCGGACCTCATCATTGCGCCGACATGTCCGTCGCCCGTGGCGGTGGTGCTGATTCTCTGTCTCCTGCCGCTCATTCCGGTTCTCCGCGCTTTCCTCCTCCCGCCCAAAACGACATCATAACCGGGGCCCGTGCCCGGGCAGCCCCTCGTCCACCGCCGGGGCCGACAAGCTCCGCCTCGGTGGCAAGCATCACGAGTTCGTTGTCGCTGCTAGTCCGGGACGGGTCTCACGGCGGCGGTGGCGGTGGAATGACGCCTCCGCTGACGGCTAGAGCGACGGCCCACCGCAGGATCTCCCCTAGAAAGCCCAGCACAAGCGCCGGTGACAGGCGGGGGGGTAGCGGTCGCGGCAGCGGCGACCAGCGGGGGGCTAGGGTGGACAATCCGGCTGCCGCCGGCCTTCGCGAGCGGTACATGTACGACACGAGAGCGGGCCAGAAACGTGTTGGTGGCGGCGGCGCCCGTGGCGGCACGAAAACGGCAGCCGCATCAAAAACAAATATCCCACGCGGCAGAAAAACCCACTTGGTCAAAACGAAAGAGTTGGCGGCGGACGGCCTAGGGCACGGCAGAGGGGAAACCACTTCATCTGCCTCCGAATCCGGCCGCGAAAAATTGCACCCTGAAAGACCCTTGGCGGGGGCTTGTGACGAACTCGGAAGCGGAACCGACGATGCCGAGGCTGTCACGAGCATGTCATCCTCCTACTCGACGGACGCGAACAGCACCCCTACGACGGCACCGAGCCCACCTTTGCCGTCGTCGCGGCCGCCGTCTCCGCGAGGCGAACCGGGGGCGTCGTCGTCCGACACAGATCTCCTGCGGAGCAGGTACGACCGAGAGCTGCTGGCGGTCCTGGCGGAAGAGCAGGCGGCGGAGGACGATCGGGAGAAAGCACTCGCGGCAGCCGTTGCCCGAGCCAAGGCCGCTCAAGCGAGAGCGGGGTACATCGGGAGGAAGGTCAAGCGCGGCCGTTGTCCTGAAGGTCAAGGGGTTTCGCCGATGTCTGGAGGAGAACCCGATGGCGTTGTGGCTACGACGGCAAGGCTAGCGATCGCCGCAGCACCGGTAGAGGGGGGCGGTGGTGGAGCTGTTCGCGGAGTCGAGCAGGATCGCAGGGAGGAGGAAGCCGCGGTGGCGACGAGAGAGGCGATCCGCCTAGAGAAAGAGCTAGCGACGGAGAGGAGAGAGGCCAGCGAGCGGGTGCTCAGGGTGTCCGACGCATACGAGGAGGCCATTCGAAAACTCTCTTGCGATCGTCAGTCTTCTCCTCCTTCGCTCGCCATCTCAAGACGCGACGCTGACCGCGACACGCAATAATGTGTGTTGTAGCACCACAGTCTTAATACATTCCAGGGATGAGCCATGTTCAATTGAAAACCTTATCGTTTAGACCTAACATCTAATGCCTAACGATTATTGTACCGGACAGCCCTTTTACAATTCCCTCTACAGAAATCATATCGAAAACCGCGCTCGTTTCTCCCCTGCCAGTTGACAACCAACCCTGCACATCGACGTTCTCCGGGGGGGGCAGCAACACACGACGCGGCCCGTTGCCAAGAAAATACGATGTGTTTTTGCCAAGATTGAGGAGTGTGATACGACATAGATCGATGGCGGTGTGTTTCTCGATACGGCCCCAGGTCCTCCTGAACACTCTCCAACCGCGCGACAGCCTGTCTCGCCGGGGGTCTTCTCATGGGATCCTCATGCCACATGTCTTGGACGACCTGCCGGGCAATAAATGACGATCAAGGATTAGGGAGTATCGATGCCCGCCAATAGCAAAACACTGCACAAAAACAGGAGGGAGGCCCCGAGATCTATCCTTGAGCCGTTCGACAGCGTTGTATATAAATCGAACAAAGTGCGCGAAGCTGATACAGGCAGAATTCCGGCCAAAAAGCTATGCATGCGCTTGTGACCAATAACATACTCAAGCATCTCTTTTGTTACATGCGCCGTGCAGTACCCAGGACCCCTCTACGATGGACACGCCTTGGATTCCGTGCAAGGAGCAGAAAACGTTGGTGTCACCGCGAGATCGACTTGCATATCTCCGCGAATCCCCTGTGCCATGAAGGATCTACGAGAGGCCGAGAGTGAGTTCGGGTTTCAAAGGCCTCCGCCAGACCTTCTGGACCTCGGAATGGCCTTGTCCCGGGAAGCAGCGAGTAAAAAAACATGACCATGCTGTAGATGTCCGAGGTCTGCATCAAGGGCTGGCAGTCCCAAAGTTGATTGTGGGCCAAGTGTCAGCTTTGCATTACGTTGTTCGGCGGGAGGCGGTTTCGTCCAACGTTTGAGGCCGGGTACCGTATGAACACTCCCGTCTCCTTTGTTAGTCGAGAGGTGCCAGATCATCAACCCCGGTCTTAGAAAACTGATCCATTCATCCTGAAGTCGTTGTCGATAGTGGAGACCTTACTTCTTGGGAAAAGGATGCACATCCGTGAGATCAACGACGACGACTCTTCATGGGCAAAGGGCCTACACGATGATTGGCGACCTATGGGGCCGGTTGAAGAACCCGGAGATGCGTCACGGGTGCGGAAGTGTATCAACGTAAATCGTGGCGGCACATGATGAGGAGTCACGTTGAGTTGCGGCGTACCTGCCCGGCGTAGTTTTCGGGCGACGGCCAGGGCGCGAGACGGTTTCGTTTCTTGGCATGCACAGGGCAGAACGCCCCGTCGGTAGGGCTAATGTCCATGACGTGGACGCTTGGAGTCGTTCACCATCACGCGCCGGTTGTCGTCCACCAGCAGCTGCATCGGCTTCAAGTCGACGTGGACGCAACCGACTTCGTGCAGAGCCGTGTTAAGACGAACGAGAGCAACACGCACCAACCAACCCGCAAAAAGATAGGCAGCGATGACGACGACGAGAACGATGACGAGACTTCTGAGACACAACCAGGGAAAAACGCACCATTGTTAGTTCACACCCTACCTACGAATGCCGACGTGATTCTTGGTCTTGCTCCCTTTGCGACGCACGTAGGGTCTCGGAGGAGGAATCTTCCCTAAGCTTGAGAAATAGCTACCCGTAGCGTCTGGAGTTAATGCACACGAATCACGCGTTAACACACGTCACACCTGAAGCCCTCTTGCGGCGTCCAGCGACATGGAAACGATCGCGCGAATCGATAGTCGCTCTCTGCTTTGGAATGCGTAGATCACGACGTTGGTCGGGAAGTACTCCCTCGCCACGGTAGTGCCGCACACACCGAGCATGCCGACGATGTTGCGATTCCCCCTCAGCTGCGCCGCGTTGGATGGAAAGAGCATCGTCGCGAGCAAGTGGCGTGGAAGACGTGTGGTGCAAGCGAACACATTGGTAGTGAGAAAATATACTGCGGCGGTGAAGCCTCTGCTCTCGGGTCTCGATGTAATAGACCACCGCTGGAAACGCAAGATAAAACACCGTCTGCACCGATTTTCAAAGCTAGATTACGCCACAGCGGAAGGAGTGGCGGTGCCGAGAATGGCGGCGTTGGAATCGTTTTGAAATGAGATTTCCGAAAACATGTCTTGACTTCGGGATCATTCTCATCGTTGAAACTGCCAGTTTGGTCCGTACCGTTACCGTACACCCCCCCCCGCGTTTCTGAGTGGTGCGAGAGGTTCCCACTGGAGCCACCCGGAGCATCTGACCTAAAAGTGCCACGAGTTTGTCAACTTGCGACCTCTCGACAAAGACAAGTAACATTTGCAGCTTGATAGACAACATCGTGTGAAGAAGGCCGACATGTATGGATGAAACCCATGGGTACTGCTGGAAACGTGCAGGCAAGGGCGTGCGAACGGTTTAGAACAGCCGAATGCTCCACAACTCCAAACGGGCGCGAACCCCGACCGACATGCGCAAGGAATAGCTTTCGGCCTCTTTTCAATCGCCGACCCTTTCGTCATTTTTTGCAGCAACTTGGTTATGCCGCGATCGAGTTGTACAGGGAGAAATCGATCACTCTCCTGGGGGTCCGCCCGCACGTAGTATGGCCTTGTAATGACATGTGCGGCGGCGTTCTGCTGAACGTTTTGGAACTGTTTGTGACAAGCACGCTGTTACAGGGGAAAGAAGGGTCGGAGGGCAATATCAGACCGTCGTGTAGCACCTTCACCGGGCGTCAAAGGCTCGCCTGGTTCGTACAGAGGGGATAAACAGATTCGGAAAACGCGATTGTAGGTTGCTGCGCATCTAAAGCTGTAGGGCTTCGTCAGATGAAGGGTGGGCAAGCTGGAAGGGAATGGATGCCCGCTAAGAATGAATGTAGTACGAAGCCCGGAGCATTCTAAAACTGATGTATGTGTGGGCGTGTATTATCGCAGTTGTTCTAGACGTCAGTTGTACACCATCCGGAATGTTGCGGGCGCACCAGCTCGGATTGCACAGAAGCAAAGCCATACCGTTAAGGTTCGATATTTCCCCCACCACCCTGCATTCATGGCGATTTTGTTCTTTTCTCTCTCGCGCAAAATTCAGCTGCCGTTTCCGTCGTCGAACTGTAAGACACTGTATCAACATGCCCGTCCCTGTAGGAAACCCGTCCCTCCAGGAGTACGTACAACCACGCGCCTCTAAATAAAGTTGCCTTCCAGCCGGGTAGCATCAGAGGCACTGTAGCGGGTGCCAAAAGTCTCAAACAGACACGAAACCTTCGTCTGTCGGCCCCAACGAGTGTCCTACAGCGTACAGCCCCCCCCAGAGCGCGAAAAGTAACAACTGTAGAGCGAGTGAGTATGGCACGGTGGTCTCGCAGCTGAATCACCGCCCAAGAATACGCTGCTTCATGCGTTTTCACTTACTGCATCTAGCTATGCACTTCCCGCTTGGGCATCACGAGGCGGTGCTTTTCGACCTTTGGGTCGTCCTTTCTCCGTAGCGATTTGACCACAACGGTCTGTCCCTCGTACTTCACCAGGACAACGTCACGCACGCTACCGCTGCCGACAAGCCTCTTATTCCCCTCCAGCATGATCCGTAAGTTCCAAAGCGTCATGCGACAAGGGACTACGTCATGCTCTCGAGACCGCGTGAACACGGGGAAGCGTGCACAAAAGCAGTATGGATACACGCATGCTAGCACTCGTCGCAACTCGGTACGTTCTGCGCGGTGGAAGGCGGGTATCTTGATGTCCGCGCAGCCGAACTCATAGTTTGCGGGGTCCACCTCCCGATCCAGCAGAGGGTTTCGCTTGCACGGCGCCCCCTCCTTGGTCACGTCGTAGTGTTACAACCGC
Source organism: Ectocarpus sp. CCAP 1310/34 (assembly GCA_902602495.3). Taxonomy (NCBI): domain Eukaryota; class Phaeophyceae; order Ectocarpales; family Ectocarpaceae; genus Ectocarpus; species Ectocarpus sp. CCAP 1310/34. The sequence continues at coordinate 8,928 of CACKRE030000337.1, read as the reverse complement.
CTGCTCCTGCTCCTTGCTGTGCTATTCTGCAGGCCACCCGGCCCGAGTTCTGATGGCATCGTCGCCGGCGCTTCTCCTTCAGCAGCCGTGGAGACGCTCGCGCCCTGTGCCACGGCCGATACCGTCCTCATGACCGCCACGAGGACCGCCACTACGGCAGCGATTACGGCCGCAAGCGGTCTGTACCAACCCTCGCTTGTCGCCTGACGGGGCATCTTCTTCGGCCCTTATTTGCTCTCTCCCCAACGCCCTCGCCGTTGGGGTGAGCACTGGCTAGTGGAGGAAGAAGAAGCACCAGCAGCCCCGGAAATCTTCGCGCACCGGGCATGCAGATTGTCGTCGACCAGAAACGAAAAAATATGGTTCTCTGTACACCTGTTGAGTACAACAACAGCAGAAAGCAGCAGCACGAGTTGACACTGCGGCTGCTTCTGTGAGACGAAAGGGCGATCTGCTGTAGAGTCCACCGCGCACTAGGCACAACGTCTGAGGGAGGAGTGGGCTCGGTGGGCCTCTGTGGGGGTGGTTGAGCGGAAATACCGTCTACGACACCGAAAAAAAACATGTTCATGAGCATAACAAAGTTTACGAGCATACCATGAAGCGCGTGATCAGGGTGTTTCTTAACTGTTGCATTTCGCCCCGGGTTCCCGCCCCGACCCAGAAATAGAGCAGAAAGATTCGCGGAGCCCTCGGTTAGATTAGGTGGAATATAATGAAAAGACCATATTAATTGTCTTTATTTCCTGCAGTTCCAGCAAGCTGAACTCAGGGTCAGAACGCCGGAGATTCTTTGAGATTGAAATCAACAAAAATTTCAACAAGGATTTATTCTACACCCTACATGAGCGAACCGCAACCCGAGTTCCCAATAGGTGGTTTACTCGAGGTGAGATGACGAATTATTTCCTAACAGGACAGACGGCACGACTTTGCTGTACTGCTGCTGTTGATGTCGCGCTCTCGCCTACATGGCTGCCACACGGCACGAGGGAGAGTCTCCACACCCGTACACCACACACAACGGGCTCAACAACCAACCCGTCAGCACAAGAACATGTCTCCTCCTCGCATGATGACAAACAGGAGCGCGACAAGTAGCGGCAGCAGATGCTGCCACCAGCCGGAACCACCAGTGACGATGGAAATATACCGCAGCATGTGCCAGAGGGTGATCCCAGCTTTGCACGAGGATGTTCCCGGCCCGCGCAGCACAGGGAGCTCACCGGTCGCGGCCACATGTCCACATCTCCACACAGCTGCAAATGGCGCGCAGCCTCAACCCACAGCCGATCTACTACGAAGAACTGGAAGTAGTTGTTTTGCCGCACCATGAACTCCAACTCGGGGTCTGTTTCTTGGAAAAACCGATAAAGACTCGCCACCCTTTTCTGTGTCTTTTCCGATCTCTTTTGCTCCCTTCGTTTCTTCCCCGGATGGCCTTCTCTCTTTTTTGGTAAAATATAGCCTGTGAGTACGGGAATCGCTCGGTCAAGTCATTGACCAGTACGGAGAGAGAGATGAAGGTACTGGGTAGAGAGATCGGGACGGCTTTCAATGTAAGACAACAGCAACAACAAACAGCAACAACGACAATGACACTTTTGGTCCCCTAGTTCTAACTCCGGGTCGGGGCAGGAACTCGAGGATCACAATCCCGGTTTAGACGCGTTCTCATTCCCGACACGACCCATTCGGAACTCTAACTTTGGAAGGTTTCGGAACAGGGACAGTTGCAGAACCAAATGGCAAGGACGGAGGATAACGATCGGCTCGGTGTTGAGAAAATCGCGAAAGTCCCTATGATCCGTGTTTGCCTTGAGTAACGTATTGGCCTAGAGTCGACCGTGCTAACCGGCTAACCAATGACAACATGTCAGTCTCGGTGTGATCGCAAACACAACAAACTTGCTTCCAAAAATGAAATTAAATCCTGCCCAAGGCCATGATCTTGGACGAAGGGGATTGTAAGGAGGGGGGAAACTACTCTCCAGAATGAAGACGGAAGCGGTAGCAACAGAGAGAGGAAGAGTGCAGTTGCTTAGCAAGGCTACTACTTTGACCGCGCGTTCGTTTCGCAGTCTCGTCGTTAATACATATCCCCACTTCTTCTGGCAGGTCTTCTCTGTTACTGCGACGTTGGTCGTCAGGAAGGTTATCTACCTGGAAAATCTTGCTCTCTTCCACGTCATCTGTTCCTCCTCCATCACCGTTTGTTTCCTCCTCCTCCGGTCACTGATTCCCCCCAATGCCGTCGCGATCCTTTTCGCCGCACTACTGAAATCCCAACCTGTTGGCCGTGGTGCGATTTGGTCTAGTAGTCCGTGCGCTTGAACACGTCACGAGTTCGTACTGACAGAAAGTGAACCAGCTGCAATGGACAAATAACAATCACCACGCCACATGCAGGTTAAGTGGACAAAAAAATATGCTGTCCTGTTGTAGCACCGTAGGCCGTGGCGTAACGTTTGTGGACCGATGGTTCGCGCCCAGAAAAAAAACTGAAGTGGAAATATGTAGTAGTCTAGTTTCCGTCAAGGAAGAAATGGGACGAACGACGCACAAGCACACAGCAGCATGTGCCAATTCAGCCGGGGAAGCTGGGGTAGGCGCTTACCTACACCCCGTTTTAATTCCTCTTTCTTTCCTAAGCGGCCTTCTCCGCTGAACAAGGCGATCCCTCCAAAATGAGTGAACAACTGATTCTCACCGGTGAAAGGTAGGAGGATATCTTCCTTGTAACAAGAACCCTAGAGGAGACGAGTGACCGTGGGATATCTTGGGCGGATGAGGGTGTGTGGTATTTGGACTCGGCTCCGATGCATGCGCAGCATGTTCGCTTCTACATGTAGACTACAGTCTAGTGGGACGTAGGTAGAATAGTGTTGCAAGCAGGTCTGGAGCGATAATAAGCAACACATGCGGGGCCGCGATGAGGAAGAACACAGCAGTGCCAAGAGGTTGGAATGGGTGGGGGTACGCGCCTATACCTGGAACAACCACTAACAAAGGTGCATTGATGGACGAGGATTTGTCGTCATTTTTCTTGCCTGTGTAAATCACTTGTAGAAAACGGCTCGATACCTGACATTCCTGCCTGGATACTGACCCTCATCCCGGCAGGCCGCGAGGAAACCATCGAGGCCACCGTGCGCAAACGGAGACTGTGTTTCGCGGGCTTTAATACACGCATGGAGGACAGCCGCCTCCCCAAGCGCATGCTGTTAGGAGCGATGGCGGGGCGCGTGGGATACCGGGGCGGGCAGGAGAGCGACTGGGTGTCTCGTCTCGGAGAGGACCTCGTGGCCTTCAACATGGGAGACGAAAAGGAAGGGGGGAAATGCAAAGAGAGCGCCAAGGACCCGGAGGTGTGGTACAACAAGGTCGAGGACGGAACGGGGCGGCATGGTTCATGAGGAAATGGCACAGGCAGGAGGCGGAAGCGTCCGCGAAGCGCCAGCGCGCGAGGGAGCAGAAGCAGAGAGTACGGCCACCTCAGGACCGAAGAGAAAGAGAGCCGGGGAAGCGGCGATGGGGGGGAAGAAACGGCGACCGGGCACTGCTGTAGAAGCGAGTAGGGCGGCCGAGGCAGCACTTGTGGCGAACTATGTACCCGGCTGATGTTGTTGGGCCCTGTTTCCCTCCCTGCTGTATGCTATACTCCTTTATGTATGTCCTTTGTATTGCCTTCGGCCTCTGTGCTGCGTTTCTGTGTTTGTTTCTTATGTATGTCCTTTGTATTGCCTTCGGCCTCTGCGCTGTGTTTCTTTTTTTCATTACCTCCCTGACTACTATGCTGTGTTGGGTACCTTGATCTCGCTTTGCGTTTGCCTTTGTTTTTGTACGTCTGGCTGTCTGCCCATCTGCCGCCTCTTTGTCCTGTTTGCTCCGTTACTCCCATGCCCTGGTGCGTAGTACCTGGTGCTGGTAAGTTACCCTTTGATTTTTTCTTTGGGCGGGTGTGGGAAGTGTCCTCCTTTATTCATTCTTGTTTTTGTTTAATTTTGATCGGTTTCCGAGGGCTCTTTTCTCGAACGGTCGGTGCGATACCTGTTTTTTTCTTTTTACCATTCTGTTATCTTTTTCCGAGTGGTTTGTACCCTATTTTTGTTTTGTTTCCCCGCGGCGTCGTCTGTGCCGGGTTTTGAGACCACGGGCTCCCCATTTTTTGTGGACTATAGAGCTAATGTGAGAAACAACAACAACAACAACAACTAACTCCCTTTTGCTGTTGCTTTCGCTTTCATACTTGTATTTATTTCTGGATGTCTGCCCATCTGCCGCCTCTTTGTTCTGTTGCCTCCATTACTCCCATACCCTGGCGCGTAGTGCCTGGTGCTGGTACGTCACCCTACGATTTTTTTAGGCGGGTGTGTGAAGCGTCCTCCGTTCCACCTTTCTTATTATTTTGTTTTATTTTGATCGGTTTCCTAGGGCTATTTTCTCGACCGGTCGGTGCGGTTGCTGTTCTTACTTTGTATCATTTTGTTTTCTTTTTCCGAGTGGTTTGGAGTAGTAGTATGTATTTTGGTTTTGTTTCCCCGCGGCGTCGTATGTGCCGGGTTTTTGCCACCACGGGTTCCCCATTATTGTGGACTTTTGTTGTTGTTGTTGTTGTTGTTGTTGTTGTTGTTGTTGTTGTTGTTGTCTTCACATTGAAAACCGTTCCGATCTCTCTCTACCCAGTACCACCGCGGTCGATTCCCTCTCCCCGTGGTCGTAGGCTAACTTACCCTAAAAATGTACATTCAAGTCGTCAATAGAAGAAATCAAATACAGATATTTTGGAGTCATCAACTCCCTCTGCGCGCTATGCGGGGTAACAACTGAGACTAGGGGTCACCATCACGGGCCGGAGAGAATGAGGTATACCCCCTTGGTTCAATCTTGGTACTTCACAACGCAAGCAATAACAAGGCCATTTGGCACAGAACAAGAGAGAAAAAGAGAAAAAGAGAAGAAAATATAAGGAAACAGTCAAAGGAAAGAGAAAATGAAATAAAAAGAGCGAGGACGTAAAGGGAGCAGGCCGAAAATACCAACAAATAAGAGACAGAAAAAGGCACACGGGGGAGAGACCACTAACGACAAGCAAACACGCAAACATGGCCACCAACCAGCGATAAATTGTAATGGTACGTCATCACTACTAGTGGGGGGTTGGTGCAATGGTGCAGCGTTGGGGGGGGGGGGAATTGGCTGAAAGAAATTCAATCCGGCACGTATCGCGCCACTCGGTCCGCCTCTTCTCGTTTGCTTTCTTCCCTCGCCGTCTCGTCCGTCTCCTGCCCCTTCCCGCCCCATTGGTTGGTAGCTTGTGGTTTCGTTTGAGCGCCCGCTGTCGGCTGGCCTCTTCTTCCTTCTCGTACCAGAAGGTCATCAACCTCTCAGCTCCCTGCAGCACCGCCGCATGTCAGGGTACTCCCCCCTCTACCTTCTTTGCGCCTTCCGTCCACTTTGACGTCGGTGCCGTGTCTTTCGGTAGCGAGATTCTGAAACAACTATTATCGGTACCTGACAGTCCTGTCTGGAGACCTGGATTAGTTACGCATTTTTGCTGCGGAATAGTTGTCGACGATGTAGAGTTTGGGATGAAATGAGGCCTCCTGCTACGAAAAGCCTGGAGACTCCACCCAGAGTTACTACCCCCGCGTTGACGTCTTTCGTGTCGTCAACGCGGCCGTCGCGCAGAGAGTAATACCCCGGTAATAAAATTACAATAAAACACAGTTGGGCGGGCGGGCAGGCTGTTATTCTTACCGTACTTTTCCCTCCGTTTGGTTTGGGAAGGCTTGTCACACGTGGGCACTCGTTGCAAGCCTTTCTCCATTTCATCTGTTCTCATCCACGGAACCCCTTCGTGGTTCCATGATTTCGACATTATTTTACTGCGGAATAGTTGTCGACGATGTAGAGCTTGGGATGAAATGAGGCCTCCTGCTACGGCATGGGATCCACCCATACTTCATGCCTTTCATTAACCTTCCCTTGTCGNATACTGCGGAATAGTCGTCGGCGATGTAGAGTTTGGGTTGAAATGAGGCCTCCTGCTACGGCATGGGATCCACCCATACTTCATGCCTTTCATTAACCTTCCCTTGTCGTTGCCTGAATTTAATCCCCAAACTTCTGCATCGATGGTGATTAGCTACATGGTATCTTCAAATCAACAAATATCAACAACACATCATTATTGTCCTCCGTTACCGAGAGGCAGAGAACCTATCCGTGAAACCTTCTTGCAACGGAAGATCAACAGTCTCCATGTACAACCTCTCCTGCTCGTGTTGTCCCTGAACTCGCCGTCGCTTAGGGAAAACACCCTCCTCTTGTATCGTGGACCCCACATATCGCCGCGCCACCCTTTCCGTCTTCCACCCCACAAAGTCCATGAAGGTTTCTACGGCAGTCCCCGCTAGCGACTGGCTCACTGCTCCGCCCA
>CACKRE030000336.1:31792-42574 GCA_902602495.3 Ectocarpus sp. CCAP 1310/34 | reverse complement strand
GGGGGGTGGGGGGGGGGGGGGGGGGGGGGGGGGGGGGGGGGGAGGGGGACACGGAGTGTAACTGGATTGAGTGTGCCATCGGGGTGCGATGTTTGATCGAAGACCGCCTGCAGTGCTCTGTGGTAATCGGCGGTGGCGAATCATTTAACTGGGCGGTTGCTGTGCATGGTGCTCTGCTAGGACCTTGAATGAGAGAGTGTATATACAAGGCTTCAGAACTTGAAACAGCACCGAGAGGGCATGACGTCACCAAGGCTTTTAATTTGCAAAATGTGGCCGGCACACGGATGGCGGTTTGGGTGTGGAAACCCCAAGCTTCAAAACTCTTCCCGATCATGTCTGCACGACTCATCCTTCCAAAAGCGTGTAATACATGATCGCCAGCAAATAAACGTATGCATTCCTCGTATATTATGTACTCCAAGTGCTTACTACGAGTATTCTACCTACTACACACGAGGTAAGGCTACGTATACGCCTTGGGAAAAAGTGTCACAGCAGCGGCCAAAGACGCTATCTACACCGAACACCGCCGCGTACTGCAGACTCCGCAACATCATGTGTGTGCGGCGCGGACAGAATTCTCGGTCCACTCCGTCGTTTTGATCATCCCATCCTGCCACACTGCCAAAGTGTCGCTCGCCGTATCTCTCTAGCCGTCAACGGAAGCAATTATCTGAGAGTCTGCTTAGTCCCTCTGCTGCCGTGCATGCCTGCATTTGACGGCGGAGCTGGCAGTCAGCGTCAAGCCTCCCTTTGGAAGCCAGTGTAGAAGCTGCGGCAACGGCAACGTATCCTTGCCAGACACACCGAACTTTCACCTTCGGAAAACAGCAGCACACGCCATGCATTCGAAATGTTCGAAACCAGGGCGGTGGCCATCCAACAGGGTAGGGGCAGAACTGTAGAGCACGAGGAAAACCCCTCCTTACCCCACGCAAGCGTCAGCGCGGGGTGTGCTTCGCCCGAGCGCCGAGAGCAGCGAGCAGGTCCTGTGTTTTGATTGTAGTCTACTAGACTAATGGGAGTGTCCCAACAATCAAAGTCACGATTAGCTGCGAGTGGGACGCCTCCCATAGGTCTCTCACCTAGATCGGTCGGGGCAACCTCAACATAGTCGAACCGGGGTACGTCTTGCACTACTCCATGCATGGCCTCCAAACGCACGCAGAGTATCAGGTGCGCAGCGCGTGCTACTGCTGACTGAGTGCTAGAGTGCTGTCGCGATCCTTGGGTGTGGTGGAAGTGACTGGTTGGGCGGGGGGGACTGTTTGATATACGGAGCACCCGACAACGTTTCCCGAACCCGGAACCTGCTTCAGCAAAGCAACGCATTATCGACGCGACGACGGTGCATGCCACCGTTGGAAACACAGAACCCAGGTTGCGGAGCTGGAGTGGCGTGAACAGGCACACAGTAGCATTAACCAGCGGGCCCACCCGGGCGGCACGAGCGAGAAGGACCAGCCACACCCCCGTACAGCCGTCTTCGTGGTACGTCAGAGAAGAACCACGACGCGGCGGAATTTTGAGTTGTTCAACTTCACTTCAAAGGGGCACACGCTCGTTTACACCAGCCAGCAACAGCCAGCGGCGCATGCCTTGAGGGACGCAAGGCTGCACCAGCTGGCCTTCTTCGGGGACCAGTCATGCCAGAAAAGGACGAAGAGCAGCAGCGGCTGACCACGAAAGGTGGCAGCAGTGCCGCCAATGCGCATGACGAGCTGGAAGCATACGGCGCGGTGACTAGCCCGACAACGACAGCGGCCTCAGCCCCACCAGTAGCAGCATCATCCAAAGGGAATGGGCTGGCTGTCAATGGCCTGGGCGACATCTACGGCGAGAGAGACGGAGGAGACGGAGGTGAGACTGGGCGAAGAAAAAATGCTCGGCGTTTAGGTAGCTGTGGATGGTGCCCCTTAGTAAGAAGCAGACGTTTTAGTCGTGTGCGTGTTTCGACTGAATGAGACACTTCTGGCAGTTCAGACTAGACTTATCTAATAGTCGTTTCGTCTGCTGTCCGACCATCATCCCCTGCCTCCAGGCAGTCCACACTAATTAACTCTTCCCCCGCGCCATTGTATGACGCCCGAGCCTCTCTATCACCGAGCCTATGCATGCGGGTCAGCAGTCTTCGTCTATGTGTCTAGACCCCACTCGTGTGCTGGTTTCTCGGTCGTGTTACATACGACGGCCATTTTTTTTTCGGGGTTGTCGTGTCGATGTAATTTTTTCCGATGAATGTGCACTTTCGTACTTTCGTTCGCCAGCAGTACTTCGCCTCGAAGTCGTAGACCATGAAGTGCATATGATACAATACAAGCAGTGCTTTCGTGTTCGTAAATATCTCTTCTCAACACAATCTCTGGAGGTCCGGATACCACTGGCAGAGAGCGAACAATGTTCGACTACAAACTACGTATTCGAATCCCCGTGGTACCAGCACCAGCCCTCCGCGTTTCGGTTTATTGATAGACCATGTGTGTGTGTTTTTTATTGCAGTGGCATCGACCACGCTAACCGGCTGACCAATGAAAAAACGTCGGTCTCAGTGCAGTTGAAAACACAATACTCTTCCTAAATGTCAATTGACTGGGACCCCGTGAGGGGGCGGCATATAGGAGGCTGCGCAACTCGTGGTTGGTATGCACATCGGCCGCCAATAGCTTCATCCCTAGGGGCGAACATTGTTGCTCCAAGACGTGGAACATCAGTCCGGCCTTTTTACAATGCGTTCACTGCTGTTTGTTGTTGTGGTTGTTTCTCACATTAGCTCTATAGTCCACAAAACATGGGGAGCCCATGGTCTCAAACCCGGCACATACGACGCCGCGCGGAAACAAAACAAAAATAGGGTACAAACCACTCGGAAAAAGAACACAAAATGATAGAAAGAAAAGAACAGGTATCGCACCGACCGTTCGAGAAGAGCCCTCGGAAACCGATCAAAATAAAACGAAGACAAAATAAAGGAGGACGCTTTCCACACCAGCCCAAAGAAGAAATCAAAGGGTAACGTACCAGCACTAGGCACTACGCACCAGCGCATGGGAGTAACGGAGCAAACAGGACGAGGAGGCGCCAGATGGGTAGACAGCCAGACGTACAAGAACAAAGGCAACAGCAAAAGCGAGATCAAGGTACCCAACACAGCAGAGTAGGCAGGGAGGTCATGAAAATAAGAAACACAGCACATAGGCCGAAGGCAATACAAAGGACATACATATAGGAGTATTGCATACAGCAGGGAGGGAAACAGGGCGCAACAACATCAGCCGCTGTGCTGTGCTAAGGTTTCATCAACCGATAGACGGATATAGACTAATTTGTAGATGCCTTGCGTGCGCAAGTACACATGGTTACCCGAACTCCGCTGCCTCTGCACCACTGCACACGCGTCGCTTGTATGCGGATGTATCTGAGCGTAAAGCTGTTGGCGGCAGATGCCTCTCCGATCTCTTGTCGACCGCACTGCCGAAACTCACTCATAAGAATGTTATTTTTTCAAGGAACCCAGTCTATGTAAACTAAATCGTGCTCTAAGCTATCGTATCTTACTACTGCTGTATTATGCCTATCCTGCTCTAAGCCATTGAGACTGTTGTTCTTGGCCATGTGAGCGTGCTCAAATACAAGCATGCACGTGTACAGCAGTGTTGGCCAGCGCCGCTGAAGGAGGCTCCTACAAAGCGTGTAGCCACGTGCCGTTCGAGGCGAAAATGCACCAGCAAAACTCTGCATCCTTTTTGCTTAATCCTTCGGTGTAGTGTTCCTATCGTGCTGATGCATGATCAAGTATGGCACTAATGATGACCAGTCACAGCGGTACTGCGAAAGTTGTGTTATTTGCCTCGCTCCAAAAGTATTTGGCGTGGAGGCGATGGATGGGAAAGGTTGTCGGAATTAACACACACTAAGCAAGCGCCCAACAAAGACACCGGCAATACCAGCTGGTTGCACGTAACCTGTCAGTGGTTTGTGGGCGGCCTACGGCGTGCTCTCGTTTCAGGACTTGAATGCACCCCTGATCCAGTCCTAGAAGTATCATTTTACAAGCAGTAGAGGTCCCTATTGGTGGCGGTTGAGTAATGCCGGTGTCCGGTATAGTGCCGGTGTTTTCGGCGGGCACACACTTGTCATGTCATTCTCAATACTTTGATTAGTGCCGGTTCGTGTATTGCCGGCGAATCTCTGGGCACCTACCGGGACTAAACAGATCTCTACTACTATGCTTCGGGCTATTTCGCCCTCGTTTTCCACGGGACCTGCCCGCAGGATATCGTGTTGTAGTAAAGTCTTCGACACATCCCTCTCGACTGAGGTTATACCTCAAACGGGTAATCTTTCTGTGAGTTTGTGCTTACTTTCTAAATATAGTTCGCGTGTGGAGACCGGTTCTTTCTTCTCCCCACATGTAATGGTTTTTAAAACACCAGCTAGCTGTGGCATCACTTATGCCTTCAGTGCTCGAAACAGACTCAAAACTCAAGCCCAGAAGTGCATACGCTTTAAACAGACTGGTAAGTAGTATCCAGTAGGCTTTCGTCCCCACGAATCTACTGCAAATACTCGTCAGCACACACACATATTCGACTACAGGTAGTACGGCAGGAGGACACGTGTCTCGAACTGGTAGGAGTCTTGCAGAGTGAGAGCAGTGTATGTATCTTTTTGAAGTGAAAAAGGTGAACAGTTTTGCGCATGCGGTCTGTGTGACCCGCAGAATTGTGCGGAGTGATGGCAGCCGTAAATTGTTGGCAGGAACACGTCCCTCGACCATTGAAAGCGTTGGTTGGTTCTCAAGAGACAACCATTAAGTCACACCGTACCGTCGGGGTAGAGGGATAGAGCGCACATGGTCGGGATGGCTGTGGACCGCCTTACCTACTGTATTTCACTCGGCGGGTAAAAGTTGTCGTAAAATCGTCTGTGGTGGTTGCCTTAGTTGTTGACGAGACAAGAATTTTAGTCCGTTGTTGGCGAGACAAGAATTTCAGTCCTAGTCCAGAAAGTGGCTCATGGATAGCCCACACCTAACCCAACCCATCGGGAGAATACCTCGCTACCGCACGGCATTCGCAATGTCCGGCCTCGTCTAGTTTACCAGCCACCATAAAGGATCCTATCACGTCACGGAAAGGCCAAGGCACTGTTTCTCCGCCGCGCCGCGGGCTACCCTTCCGTCACTATCCGCCCGACCACGTCACACGAAACTCTGTACCCTCCACGACACCTAGTCTAGCGTGCAACCACTCGCCACTCCTCGTTATGTCGTGGAGGTGAACAGTGCTTACGCGACAAGCTACCCCAGTTCGGATCGTCGTAACCCACGAGAGAAACCACTTCGTTTCGTTTTTTGCGGCGAGCCACGGCATTTCGAGACCAACCCTCTTACTATCACTGGATGGCAAACGAAATTAGGCATTGACTATCTATCTGCAACGAACACGAACACAACCACACAAACAACGGACGGATCTTGAAGGCGTGGTGAGCTACAGCATGGCAAGAAAAGGCAAACCAACCACCTTTCTACCATGGGCGCTGGATGGCCAAACCAAAACAAATATGTACATTCTGCAACGAACGTGAAGACACTCAACAACAACAAAACAACAACAACAACAACAACAACAACAACATCAACAACAACAACAACAACAACAACAACAACAACGACGAAGGGATCTTGAACGTGTGCTTAGCTACAGCAGGGCAAGAAGAGGCAAACCAACCATGTTACTACCATGGACGCTGGATGGCCACTCCGAATCAAACATGGACATTCTGCAACGAACGTGAACTCAACAACAACAACAACAACAACAACAACAACAACAACAACAACAACGAACGTATCTTGAACGCGTGGTGAGCCACAGCATGGCAAGAAAGACAACGCAAACGTGTTAATTTGGACGCTGGATGGCCAACACAAATAAAACAAAGACATGTCCGCAACAAACGTGTGCTGTTCTTGCGCTCTTTGGCAGGCTGCCAATCGGAGACGGAAGTGATATTACCCTACGACCCTCGTCTCATAGCCAACGGAGAGGTAGGCTCAATAGTGCTNCTGTTGGACCATTTGACCACGCGTCCTCGAGAGGATGGAGAGTTGTGCCCGCAGGACCGATCACCGATGATGGCCAATCGTTCCTTCCTACTTTGCCACAGGTGGCTCTGAGGGCGAGGGGGCTACTCATGTTAACGCATGCCGTAGTCTGTATTTCTACTTTATTTTAACTCCAGACTTCGCATGCCAGGACGGAGCGATAGATATGCCGGGTTTTCGCCGGCCCAGACTACGTTTCGCAAGGGTGAACTAGCTGATCATCATCCTTGCGTTTGCTCGGGGGGGGCTCAGCGAGAAGGGGAGGGGGGGGAGGGCACGAGTCATGAAACCGTTTCCTGGCGAATGGGAGAATTATTCGAACGATGAAAACATCATAGAGCAGGACGAACGTAGCCGGAAATGCTGCTGCTATGGTCTCTCTTGTCTCGGCAATGTTATGTCTGTGCGTGGGATGGCAAACCTACGTGGGTGTCCCATTTGGAGTTCGGTTGGCTGATCGGTGGAACGCATGTACCCAGGAAGCCCCGGAGAAGAGTTGTAACCGCCTTTGGCATTCAACCTTGTTTCGTCTGATTGATCTACTACACGAACCACTCGACAGGAGGGGATTCGGCGACATTTGGCGAGGGCACGAAGCAGCAGCAACATACTGTGTGCCGGCTGGGTGGACTTCGAGCTGACCTTCAGAGACAGGTCGCCCAGATTCATCCGCTTCGGGTTGCTGTTGCTGGTGAGGGTGTCAGGGTTCTCGGATGAGGAGTTGCTGGCCCTTGACCGACGTTCTCTGTTGTTGTTGTTGTTGTTGTTGTTGTTGTTGTTGTTGTTGTTGTTGATGTCGCTGTTGCTATTGCTGTTGTCGATGATGTTTGTGATGGCGAGAGTGTTGGCACGACAGCATTAGTACTCGATAAATATCATGCCCCCCCCCCCTCGGTGTTTGCCATCGGGATTGGGTTTTTGTCGCTTGGCAACGACGTTGTAAAACAAGCCAATTCACTTCGTGAACTCGGCAACCAGGTATTTTTTTACCTCTTTTTTTTTGTTGGTGGCAACCATAACGGTGGTCGAGTAGATCATGCTGTGCGGGGTGGAGAACCCTCACTCCGCGCAAGGGGGATGATCGCACCACGTTGTGTTGAAATGGTCAAGCACCCTCGAGGCAGTTACACAGTGCTTACAACTGTCTCTGGAAGTGAAAGCACCAGAAAATAAATTAATTCATACGCAGCTGTCATCCGTACGCAAGGAAGTAAGCACAAGATGCCGAACACCCTTAGCAGGATGCAGCGCACCCTTCATGCGACTCGCCGAATATCTCACGGCGCTTCGCGCTTGGTGATGTGAGAGCCTGGTCCGGTGAGAACCCGGCGTGCTCCGTCCCGACTTCGTAGAGATGCGAGGTCAATGGTCTAACGAATAGGGCATGCACGACTATGAGTACACCCCTCCCCCTCCCGTTGGCCGTGTGTGCTTGGTTCCGCCTCGGCCTGTTGGTCGGTCTCAGATTACCCTGCTGCCCTTCGGGGCGCATTTCGTCAAGAACTCCTTCAGCTCCCTCGAGGTGTACTTTCTGGAGGTATGAAATTGAGACAGATGCAGCGCTATTCGGATTAAGATGTATGTCTGGAGGTATGATATTGAGACAGATGCCGCGCTATTCCGCGTAACATGTATTTCTGGAGGTATGTCGTATGTGGACAGATGCCGCGCTATTCCACTGAAGATACACTTCTGGAAGTATGATATTGAGACAGGTGCCGCGCTATTCCGCTGAAGATGGATGGGTCCGAGCCTCCTCCGTGTGTTTTTCTACCGCAGACGAAAACACGCCGCCGCTTGGACCGATTAGACAACGGCTCTCATACATACTCGTGCGTGTCATCTGTGGGACGATGACCTAGTGACCGACTTCGCAAGGATCAAAAGGGACCCCTCGTGGTCGTCGTGGCTCTCTGTGCTTCTCTCCGCCCCCCAACTGCCTTGCCCCCTGTCTCTCTCTTTGCCCGAGCAGGACCCTAGCCTACCCCCCCTCAACTNCCAACTGCCGCCCCCCCCCTTTTCCCAGGATCCCAAGCTACACTTCAACGAGACCAAGTACGGGACGGTGATGTCCGCGATATCGATACCCAACCTCTTCATGCCCTTCTTCGGGGGACTGTTCCTCGACTCTAAGGGCCACAAGCAGGGCATCATCATCTTCCTCAGCCTCGAGCTCATAGGTGCCTCGTTCATCACAATGCAGGGCGAGCTGGTGGTGTAGTAGGCTGAAGATGCCTGCATACCTTACCGTTACCGTTATCTCTTTTGTGGCGCCGCCGCCGCCGCTGCCGCTGCTGCTGCTGCTGCTGCTACGTTCGTTCAACCATCGGGTGTTGTGATTCCTACAAGCCTTAACGCGTTTTCTTTTATTCCAGCTCCGCCGCTGCTGCTATGCTGCTGCTTTCGTTCAACCGTTGCTGGTGCTTATGTTCACGTCGTTGTTGTTGCTGCTGTTGCTGCTTGTTACTCGTAAAAACCGCCTCTTATATGCCGCCTCCGCTGCTGTTACTGCTGCCGCTTCCGTGCAACAGTGGCTGGTGCTCACGTTCACTTTGTTGCCGCTGCCGTTTTTGCGGCGACCTTCGTACAGCTGTCGCTGGTTTTCATGTTCACCTCTTGCTGCTGCTGCTGCTGCTGCTGCTGCTGCTGCTGCCACTTGTTCCTCTTTGGACCAAGCGTAGGCCACGTCATCTTCACTCTGGCGATGGGCTGCGGCAACTTCTGGATGGCCGTTTTCGGGGAGGCGGTGTACGGGTTAGGTTCTGGTGCCGTTGTGGTGGCGATGCGGGCCGTCGTCTCCAAGTTTTTCCTTGCGAAAGAGCTAACGTTCGGGATGGTGAGAGAAAACAAACGCCCCGTCGTCTTGAGACCGTAGACAATTTCGCGAGACTTTCTTCCTGGGTCGTTGAGGTTCGGTGGACTATAACACGTTCGCTGTGTGAGCTTGGGAAAGGTCACTGATGACAGCTGGCGGCTGATTATCACCAACACGGTGCGTTACTTTGCATCTTGCATCGCGCTAGGATGACACTACAGTAGGGGGCCCTCTATAGTGCCGGTATGTGTTCAGAGAGCAAAGCGGCACTATACCGGGCACCGGCACTATTCAGAGTACAGAAATACTTGATATTCCGGTGTGTGCGAGCCGAAAACACCGGCACTATACCGGCAACCGGCACTATTCAACCGGCACTATATCGGGCCACCCACTGTACTACAACGCTCTGATGAGCCCACTCCGGAGGCGCGCCTTGTTTGTCGTGGTCTTTGGTGTCATCCATGTGTTTGTTCCAACGAGTCGTCGCACATGTCGAGGTCGTCGTACATATCGGAGTGATGTCTTGCAAGGGAGTTCCTAACGCCGATTTTGATGAAGATTCAGTCGCATAATAGTGCGGTAAGCGTACCTTTTCAGTAGTTGAACCTCTCTTCCTCTGGTACGTATTCCGTCCCATCATCTCTTTCTCTCTCTGCCTCTCTCTCTCTCTCTCGCTCCCCCTCCACCCGCCCTCTCTCTCTCTCTTGGAAACAATTAACCAGGGTATCACGATCGCCATGGCGTGCGTGTCCAAGACTCTGGCAAAGGCGTCGGTGGCTCCGGTCGCTGAGAGGTGGGGGTATATGGGGGCGCTCTGGTACGTGGCACTGTGGCAGGTGCTCTCCCTATTGGCGGGGCTTGTCTACGTCAGGTGAGAGGGAGACCCTTACGCTTGAATTTGGTTCGTTCGGTGGGAGCTACTGTAAAAGGTTTTCACGCGAAAGATTGTTGTGGTGTTGGTGTTGGTGTTGTTCTTGTTCTTGTTCTTGATGTTCGGAATACATGGGATGACACACACAAGTTGCGTTCTAGGTCAGAAACGTTCGGACATTTTTTTGTTTGTTTTGTTTTGTCGATAAGATGTTGTTCTCTGTACGCAGGCGCCTCCCATCGATTCCTGTTGCTGGCAGTTCTTCACAAAACACACAATCACAGACCACCTACCCGTTCGAGACAACGCCTCGTCATCGAAGGAAAGTCTACAACTTTTTTATTCATTTGGGAAAACCCGCTGGACACTTGGATTTTTTTTTAGACATGTACAACAGTAGCAAGGATATTATGCTTGGTTTCGTACACGCCCCCACCCTGTCCCTGAGATTGGTATATTTTTCCCCCGTGTTGGATAGATTGGCTACGTCCGCGGGCAACCATGTCGGCATGGAGGAGGCGGGAGCGGAAGCGGGCCCGGGGCCAAGGGACCGTCGTGTTCGGTCGCGCTTGGTGGCGTTGAAGAGGTCGACGCTGTCGTTCTGGCTGGTGGCGATCTTGCACACGCTGCTCATCATAGCCTACCACCTCTTCGCCAACTACTCCGGCCACTTCTTGGTGGAGGTGAGAGCGGGCAGTAGTAGCCTCCGCAGGGTGTTTTCGATGAAGTAAACATGCTGGATAAAGCATGCACTCGGGGGAGTTGGGGTTGGGGTTGGTACGGATCGGGTCGGCGTACCCCCTGCTTGTTCTAGTTCCTCATGCGCTTTATTCTCGGGAAGGCAGTCTGAGAGGGGCGAGCAGTGCTCTTGAGAACAGTCTCGTGCGAGTTTCAAGTCTCATGTGACTGGAGAGTCGTAGGCGCGTGCAAGCTACGTCCGCACTCTGAGAACCCCATTTCATGCGTATTTCAGTATGGGGG
>CACKRE030000336.1:0-15177 GCA_902602495.3 Ectocarpus sp. CCAP 1310/34 | reverse complement strand
GGGGGGGGGGGGGGGGGGGGGGGGGGGGGGGGGGGGGGGGGGGGGGGGGGGGGGGGGGGGGGGGGGGGGGGGGGGGGGGGGGGGGGGGGGGGACGCGGCAGCAACAAAAATCAACCAACAACTTGGCAAAAACGGCTGCGATGCTTGGCAGGAGTCCACCGAAAAAATTGGTCTTGTTGTTTTCACATCTAAAAACCGTTCCGGTCTCCGCTCAGTACCTTCTAAAGCCCGTACTGGTCCAACTGACGCGGAAGCCTTTCGTGGTCACAAGCCAACTACCGCCAAAAGGGGACACACACAAGAAATACACACTGATACACATAAAGTAGATACACATCCAAGATGCCAAGATGGTGCACGGGTGAGGCCTGAATGCTCCTCTCGACACGCACAAACAAACAAGACAAATGCCATCCCTCATCCCATACTGCTATGCCGGGATACTCCATACATTGTACCCGCCTGGCTCATACCCGCCATACGCGGGCACATCGACGGGAAAGCTAGTGTATATCTGACACACGTGTGCCAGTCGGACAAGGCATGGTCGGTGGCTTGAACTCTTAATCAACCGCAAGGAGGAAATAACTAAGCCACAAACGTTGTACAGAAAGAGGGCCTAAAGAGGCTCAGAATCATGCACACCTCCGCCACGAACAACTGATGATCTATCTCTGGCAACAGCAGCAACCGAACCTCGTACACCTTCGACAGTAGAGTTGCTGTCTGCCTGGAGAAAGCAGGGGCTGCTTGACCAAACGTGCGCGACCCTTTACGAGGAATCAGAGCTCTGGATCACGTTCCCTTTCGGCTGAAACCACTTTCTTTTCCGCTACAACCATGCGCGCTTTTCAACAAAGAAAATAGACATTAGAACGGAGACGACGCACTCAAAGTCCCGGGTGCCTCGACACAACAACTCCCCCAAGTGCCTCCGACACCGAGGTAGCTGACCACCATCCACGAGGGCTACTGCCCGTCTAAAGGGGCTACTCCAGCACACCACGACCGCACTAGCAAGCTCACACGACCCGTTCGCTTTCTTCTAACCCTACCGCTTGTTCCGTAGCCTCCCAGAGCTGCCGGGCGAGGTCCTCGTCCCTAGCGGCGTCACTGCAGGGGACTTCGTTCTTGTCGCCGAAAAACTTTCCACCGCCGATCTCTTCGATCTCCGGAGATGTCGCCGCCCACACTACGGTCTCGGCGCCCTTGTCCGCGGTCCTCATGAGTGCCGCCTTCAGCGGCGCGCCCGCCCAAGCGACCCAAGGGCTGACCGTACCGTCGCCGAGCTTTGTGTTGACGATTCCCGGGGTCACGATGTTAGCCGTAACAAGTCGTCGCCCCCCTGATCGCGCCGCTTCTAGCCGCCTGTCGAGCTCGAACGTGAAGAGCATGTTGCACAGCTTCGAGGATCCGTACAAGCCGAAAGCGTCGTGCTTTTTCCCGGGGGGGGGCTGGAACCAGCGCGTCCCCGGGGGCGCCGCGGTGTGTCCGCCGCCGTCGGATACCGCTGCCGCCCAAATATTACCCCGCTTCTCAAGGCGAGACCCAACGTTTACTATTCTCGACGAAGGACCAGTTCCAGGAACGTTCTCAGGACTTTGCTCGCGATCTCCACGACCAATAGCGGATGCCGGAGCGGCGCCGGAGGCGGATGCCTTTCGCAGGTCCGGGAGCAAGAGGTGGGTCAGCAGGAAAGGGCCGA
Source organism: Ectocarpus sp. CCAP 1310/34 (assembly GCA_902602495.3). Classification (NCBI taxonomy): domain Eukaryota; class Phaeophyceae; order Ectocarpales; family Ectocarpaceae; genus Ectocarpus; species Ectocarpus sp. CCAP 1310/34. Next base: position 13,472 of record CACKRE030000336.1, on the reverse strand, counting down.
GGTGATTTACGACCATGCTCTGCTCCATCCCGCGAATTGTCCCGGGCTTCCCTGGTATTATCCCTTCGTTGAAGAGAACACCGAGCCGTTTTGTAAACACGAAACGATTGACACGCGACGAGGGCGAACACAGGCGGGGGGAATGAGGAGGAGGTGAGAGGCGCGAGTGAATCATTGCGATCTCGAGGGGCACACGATCTGCTATCGGCATGACGCGTGCGAGTGTCAAGCAGTAAGGCGAGCAAGACGTTATTTCGATTCAGTGAATATCCTAGAACCTTTCGCGAGCGGCACTCTGTACCGCGGTGAAGACATTGGGCAGACCACGTCAGTTTAGGGCGCCGAGGAGCCCGATAATGTCTGCGTCCCCAACATTTTCTAAATCATCGTGTGATTCCGTCGTTAGGCGGGTTAACGCCGAGGACGGCAAGCCGCGCAACGGCGAAAGGCAAAATCGGGAACATCACCACCACTACCAACGCCACCGTCGCCAACAAGAACGGCAGGCGCATCAACGACGACCACCGCAACGGCAACAATAACGGCAACAGAAACGACGACGACGACAACAACAACAACAACAACAACAACAACAACAACAACAACAACAACAACAACAACAACAACAACAACAACAACAACAACAACAACAACAACAACAACAACAACAACAACAACAACAAAAACAACAACAACAACAACAACAACAACAACAACAGCAACAACAACATCGTCACAAACACCAGAAGGCTAGTCTAGACACGTGTCTCATATTGTATCACCGGCGTTGTTGACGAGAACATGCAGCGGGAGGCCAGTCTTGTGGAACGTCTCGACGAACCCGCGGATGCCATCGACGCTGGAAAGGTCTAGCGTTAACGCATCCAACGCCGCGCCCGGCACCCTCCGGCGAATGTCTTCGCAGGCGGCGGCACACTGCAACCAAAATCACGGCGGGTACCCGGTAGAAATTAACTCAGTCTTTTCCCTGACGGAGGGGGCGACGTCCTCGTGTTTGGAGCAGGGGGGATGGTTCATGGAACGGGTGTTGGAACGAGGGGGGGGGGATGCTGTACCGGCGAAATATCTCTGCCTTCCTTCAGGAGAAAACGGTTCATCTCGCACCCATTCTCTCAGAGGCGGTCCTACCATCCCATGCGCTTCTCTCTCGAGGGCGAGGGGGAACTCGCTATTCTGGATTGCCCAGGAATGCTTTAAAAATAGTCGACCGCGAAATGTCTTGTCCGTTCTACCGGTGCACCGTTCTCAACAGATGGAGAGCTTTCACAAAAACTTTTGCAACAGCAGCGGTTGCACAATTAGGGGAACATTACCTAACCCAATACTACCACGGTTGGTGTGAGGTCAGTGAACACCGTCCGCGGATAGTTTCTAAGCTAGGCCAGCGTGCACTTGGATCGTGCTGTATGGCTCGATGTTGTATATCCCGACACAGATACCATCCATTGAGACCACCAGTTCGACCAAGTGGTAAGCGCCACAGGACATGCTGTTACTGGACGGCGTACAGAAAGCGCCCGCACTTAGTACCCTTTAGTTTTGCTGAGGCTGGGTTTCTTAGTTCCTCTTGTGGGCTACAAATGGCTTTTTTGTATTGGTGTAGGGGTTCTCAGTTCCTCTTGTGGGCTATAATGGCCGCCATATAGGGTTCTGAACCGGGCTCACAAATATGATGGTGCTCAAGTTCTCGCGCTTGATGTAACGTTTAAGTAAAGTTGTTGAGTGCTACAGTATCTGTACACACGATCGTGCCTTTTAGGACGGACCTTTGTCGGAGACCTGCAGGCGAGCACGACGCGGGCGCCCCGCTGCGCCAGTGCTGTAGCGGTAGCCTTCCCAATGCCTGCGTTCGCTCCGGTGACTATGCAAACCCTTCCGGACATGGTGTTGCTGCTGGCAGGCAACGGTTGTCTACCGAGGGAAGAGGGAAGCAAAGGGCATCGTTATGATGGCAATTTTTTGTTTCGGGTTAAGCCCGTCCTGTCGTTCCTATGAAACGGTGTCACTTCCTCCGCCTTCGTTGTTGACATGTTGCGTCTCCATAACTGAAAAATACAAACACCCAAAACCAAACACACTAACAGTATCATTTACTGTGCATGCAGCTCATGTCCCAGGCATATGGCTATCTGTCAAATTTCGGGTGGGTTATTAGGGTTACAGTGTAGGGTTGTGGAGTTAGGGTCTACCATTATTACACTTTTCAATTAAGCGTGGTGAACAGCAGCGGCGTGGCGATATCTGCTGCATACGGGTGAACGACGAACACAAAGCGGGGGTTGGCCATCACCGGATGTTTGCTGCCGGAATACTTTGATCACAAACATTTCCGAGGGCGGGGCGCAGGGCGCAGGGCGGCCGGGAAGAGGTTCACAGGGAGAAGACTACTGCTGTAATCTACCCAACGGCCGCATGTGTGTAGACTAGCCTACAGTACACCAACAGCAGTACTACCGCACAGAGTTCAACCGCCGAATAGGCTATGTACGTGTACCGCCGAGGAAAGTCTCTGAGGCTACGATTGTAAAGGTCGTCGTGGCGTGGTGATGCTAATAAGCCCTTCTGCATTGCTGCCGCGGCCTCTCTTGTTCCTGACACGCACGGGATCGAGACGCCATCATGCAACCACAACATGCTCCCTCCGCGACGCCTTGCAATAACTCACCTGTTACGCCACCAGAGCCATGCACCGACTGCCCCCGCCAACAGCAACGGGTAGATGTGGTCTCCTCCGCCCCATGACTTTGGCTGTTTCTCTTCAGGCATCAGGGTGAAGAGTGCGGCACAGCAGTGAGGGAGGAGGGCGGCCAGGAATCAGTCGCAAAAAGTGGCCTGGTGAGAGGGCACGGGATCACGGGACTGTGCGAAGTTCCTCCCAATCAGCTGTTTTTTCTGGGTGTTCCTGTGTTCCCCCGCTTGTTTCGCCGCCTTATATTGCCGCATCGCCGCACTACTGCTGCTGTACATGTACGATGCGTTGCCTTTGCCACACACAGCGGGCGAGAAACCGGACGACGGGTCTCCTGCTGGCTGGAGGTATATACTGCTGTACGCAGCAGCACTGCTGTCTTACGGCTGTGTCTCTTGACCCCCGCGACAGCTCAGCATGGCTGCTGCCGAGACGACTACTGCTCTCCCAGAGTTCACCACGACGGTGCTTCCTTCCAATGGCCAGGTGCGTTTTCAGTTCTCCCAGGTTGCGTACTGCACCCGAACACACAGCAGTGTCGCTCAAGGCGATGGCGTTGCCTACCTGACAAGCATGCGGCAGGCCTGGCAGCGGCGATGATTGCAGTGTGCAGGATAGTTATACACACGTCAGGAGCGATTGACTTCTGACTTACGACGTTCGCCAAGAACATCGGCGGGAGCGTGGGAGAGCAGCAACCGCTTGCTTGATGCCACTCCTTCGTGGTCCCACGAACGCTACGAGTGCTGCTGAAGGACGTTGCGACGAAGCATCGTCTGCTTGGACGCCTTGGGCTTTTTCTGCATGATCTGCGTAACTGCTGTGAACACATGAGTTGGTTCCGTCAAAGTGCAGACGACGTACCTTTGCTGGAATCACTGATCAAACTTCAGTGTTTAGGGCTTGAGTTGACCCTAATCAGCCTACATATTTTAGTATCCAGCCGGTTTTCACTGCGAAGACTTCAACACATCCCCTTCGACCGTAGTATTTTCTCGAATGGGTAACATGTCTTTGACTGCATTTCAACTGCTGTATGTATTTTTCTAAAATAGAAGTCACGCTTTCGGCCAATCCCACTGCCTCGCCCCGTCCCTCCGCCCCAAGCTTTCGACCAATGCCACCCCCCCCCCAATCCGTCCCGACCGCCCCAGCTGCTGGCAGAGGAGACAGACGAGCTCCTAGCGGCGAGCTTGGCGGCGATGAAGGCAGACCTCGCCGCAATCCCGGCGTGGAGCGGCGCTCCCTCCCCGACGGACGAATTTCTGCTCATGTTCCTGCGGGCCGAGGTGTTTTCCCCGTCGGCGGCTGCGAACCGTTATCGCAAGTTCTGGAAGGTGTGTGTCCCTTCTTGCTTGGGCACGCTCGGGGAAGGGTTATATCATGGCGGCTAGGCTTAGGAGTTAGGTTTGTCTCTGATGTGGGCATTTGAAACACGTCCGCGCACATAAGCCGATCCAAAGAGATTCCAAGGTACCAGTTAGAGCCCTTTTCGGGTGACCCAACACATACACCTCTCTCGAGCGAACGAAACCGACTCTAGTCTAAGAAAGGGGCGTAACCAGTGGATTATTAAGTCACTGACTGAGTAGCATCATGGTTACGCTTTTTTCTATGCAATAGACTCCCCTTGGCCGCCTTGGCCGCTGCTTGTTGCACGCCACCAACCAGGCGAAAATTACGCTGTGCGGTGAAGAAAACGCGGCTCTTCCCATCAAGTTTGAGGACGCCCGGGCGGCACTGGAGTCGGAGTTCGTCCAGCTGGTTCCAGGGACCAGGGACATCGAAGGGAGACAGGCAAGAGTTTCTTGCTAATAATATCTCTGTCGGTCGAAGATGTCTGTTTTGGAATCGGCAACCTTCACGGCACTCAGCCTTTCAATGCCTCTGTGCGGCTGTGACAAGTATTGCGGCCACTCCTTGACATCTGATGGTCATGATGGATTGCTGTCAGTCTGTAGTGATGAACGCTTTTCGGTCTTGTTTCTGATGAGTTTCCAGGTTGGTATTAGGGTTCCGATACGTTAGACCAGCAGTCAGTGATGATGAATCGAGCAGTTTGTCCGACCTACTTCTTGACATTCTCTGGTGTGTGTTACCGAAAGAGGTCGTTCTCGGCCCAACGAACACGATTCCACTCTCTACCAAATCTAGACCTGCGGGTATCGAAAGCGAGAGAGACAGAGAGACAAAGAGGCTGAGAGATAGAGACAGAAACAGAGACAGAGACACAGACAGAGACGTGTACCGTCACTGACGACATGTGTCATTCCCACCACCACCACCCCAGCGGGAGCAGTAACACAACGAGGACCGTCGACCCCGCTACCCCGCTTAACACGAGCAACAAATTGCAGCAGCAGCGGCAACAGCGGCAATAACAAGACCTGAACATCCACAACAACAGTAGAAAAACTACCTCAACGGCTTTCCGCGCCTCCGGTACGAGACGCCGCTAACGCGAGCGTGTGCATCCACCGGCCTTCCATCAGGTGGTGATGATTGTTTCCAGCAACATGGACAAGAAGTTGGAGAGAAGGCTAAGGCTCCTGTCGGTGTGGTACGTGATGCTAGCGGCGCTGGAGGACGTGGAAACCCAGAGACGAGGATTCTGCTTCGTGGGCTACCACAAGGCGGTCAAGCGTAGCCAGGTAAGGTAGTTAGCATGAGTCGGAGAGATGGCACCCCTACGTGTTAGCCTTTCTTATCGCGTATTTCTCCGCAACTAGGAGGGTGCGAACACCAACCGATACCTCTCAGGAAAGTCCTCGAAGAAATGTTTCCAAAACTACCCTCTTTCCGGCAGTGGTATCCCCTGGTTGTGGAGAAAAACACCAATAAAACGCTGACACGGGGGTGCCTTTTCTCCGACTCTTACGGTATGCGTGCACTCTTATGTCGCGCGTTTTCGTCTGCCAGAAGGCCATGCGCTCGTCAGCCTCCACAAGCTGTTTCTCGCAGTCGACAGGGTATACGCCCCGGCGGTGCTATCACGGTGTTCCAAGCACAAGATGGGGTGTACACCCCGGGGTCGGCGCGTTAGACACGTTACTTTCGCCTAGTTATGCTGGGAAAATGGCAGAGTCTTGGGATATATGCCGCGAACGAAAGGGAGTCGTGCGCCCACTCATGTGGTAACGCGAACGGTGATGACTGGTGCACAGACAAATCAAAATCACCCCAAGCCCCGTCAAAGTCCTTTCACCCAAAGACCGTGGACGATGTCCGTCCGCCAGAATCCAGAAATTTCGGTCAATCCGCGTCGTCTTCATATTTTGATTGTTATTTTACCAATCAAAACCTGCGTGCCGCAAATCTGTTTCTCGCCTGCCGCAACATATCTGGAACGAGGACAATGCCGTGTTTCCGATCAACTACGAGGACGCACAGAATTTCGGGGAGGGAAACAAAGGTCCATGCTACTGTTGCGCGGGGAAAATTTGCAGCAACGCTGATGGCTCGGGTGTACGGCGGTAGTCCGAGCAACCTGCCATCCATGAACAACCCTCACCGAAAGGAACTGTCGGACTATGGGTGCTGGAGTCAACTTCGCACTAGCTTGCCTCGTTTGGCTGTTGCTGCTGTCGTTGTCGTCACATTCGAAAACCCGGTCTTTGCCAAGTCAATCTTGGGCTATACAGAGCAGCTTAGCCGTGCTTTTGCGTTCTCCTTGTCCCGAAAACGACCCCTCAAACCCGGCAGCTGTACACGTCTCAACGTCGACAGCGTAGCCAACGAAAGCAGCAACAACAAGCAGGGGCGGCAGGAGGAACGATGACAACGCTTCATGTTTATTTTCCGCCATGTTGGTGAACGCGCGTTGACCACATTTATTTTTTCGACGAATCCTTATCCCCCCCGTCTGTCGCTAACGCGCCTAGGCGGACGCGACGTTCGTCAAGATGGTCATGCAGAGCTTGCAGGGGGCTCTTCCCGTTCGAATCGGCAGCATTAACATCTGCTACCCACCGACGTTCTTCTGTGTGGTATGGGCCATCATTAGCCCGTTCCTGCACGAGTGAGTTGTGCTTGTTTTCCTGGAGGTTTAATTAAGTCTGACGATAGTTGTAGAAGCTACGGATGGTCACTTGTGGTGGAAACGAATACTGCAGGTTGTATTGAAGCCTTGTCTGCTTGGTCCACCCAGCTCTCTTCTAAATTTTCGATTAATCTCCTTTGCTCTTCTCGGAAGAAGGCTACTGCTTTGGAGATGTGCAATCCTTTTCTATGAAGGGGTTTGATTCGCCCGACTTGGTTTGCTGCCCGAGTCCCGTCCGTACTGAATGGCAGGAGCGTTCGCTCATCACCCTGCTTGTGAGTTGCACAGACAGGCGCTCTTTGTTTTGCAGCATTTCGTCTCGCATTGAGTTCATGACCACTATTCAGACATCACATAGTGGCCAAAGCAGGCAAACTGCAAACTCAGAATAGCCCCCTTCGTAGCCTGGGCCGGCCAAAAACAGGCATATCGCTCCGTCCCGGCATTGTAAAGATGCGAGGTCAATGGTCTAACGACTACGGCATGTGTTTACACCAGTGCACCCGCCCCCCGCCTCCCCGGCTTTGCGCAACACAGAAAGTCCATACCCACCCATCCGTTTCAATGTTCCAAAATGTTCAACTTACTCCGTGTCGTGGGCTTGTGTATTCTGGTGTCGTAGTTTGTTCTTGTTGTTCAGGGGCTTCTGTTCTACATACCCACAAATGAATATGTTAGCAGTCGATCGAACGACGTCCCCATCGTAGAGAGCATGCGCGGTCCATCGTCGTCTGGCGAAAGCAACAAACACACCAGAACTCCCCCCGCTCCCCCTGCCGCCATGCATGCCACGCACCCGTCAGGAGAGTGAAGCGGAGGGTTCGAGTCATCCCCGGAACAGACGCTGAGGTAAGCTTTAGGCTTTTTCACGAAGAAGACACAAAACATCGAAGTAAAGTCTACTCCCCATTTCAGAAAAACCCCGTTCGCCGAAGGGATGTGTGAAGAACACTATTTATTGTTGGGCATGCGCGTTGTTCTACATCATGCGTCCCCAACAACGTCTACCATGGCTCCCGGGTTGAGAGCCACGTCTGTAAGGATCAAGGAGCCGTATCGCCGCCCCCCCCCCGTACTACAAGAATTGGCGTGGCCCGTTCTGGCTTGATTGTAGGGTTGCGAGGGTGTTCAAGTACGTGTTTTGAAAAAGGATTACGGACATACATGCCATCCGTTCAATATACCCCCGCCCTCCTCCCTTTTACGGTTGCATGGGGCTAGGTGCTAGGCGTCCTCGGCGCCATCGTCCCGCCTGACGGCTTGCCACCGCCCATGGGCCCAAAACCCACGGAGTTTTCGGCTTGGTTGGCGGAACAAGCTCAGAAGGATGCTTGATGTTGACGCCCGCAAATGCTGTCACTTTTCCTATCGGTCAACATTGGTGCCGCTACTAGTGGCCGAGTGTTTGTACAAGCGTTTCCCCCCGGCAATCATTTGAACAGTAGCAGCAGCAGCAGCAGTTGGTATGGCGATTTTTTCAGTTATTTTGTGAGGTCGGTTTCTTTTCGCCGATTGGTGAGTTTCTCTATTACTTGCATGCATGTCGTGTTGGGCTTTTGAAAGCCGACCGACGTGTAGGCAGGCATGCATGTGAGTGAGGAAAGCGTAGCCTCTCTCGCCCTTCGCTTAGCAATTCCTTTCGTTGTGTTTATGACCTATTGAAGGTCACATGATTTTGTTTTTTGGTCCTTCAGCGGACTGACTTCTTCATGGATGGATTTGGATGGATGTGAAACAAATTCAATTTATGCTGCGACCTCGATGCAGCAGTCCGCGTTGAACAGCGACGAACATTTTGACATGTGTTTGGAAGAAAGAAGCAGATGCTTCGCTCTTTTACGCCCCGCGATCATTCTGCTGCTGAAACGTTTCCACGTGTCTTATTTCTTCGGGACGTGGTTGTTGTACACGGAACGGGTACACGGTTACACAACGGGTGGGCAGACATGCATCTGGACGAAAAAATATAGGCACCAGCAAGAGGAAGCTGGTCTTGACCGAATGGATGTGTGAACCCAATACATACCCCAATATCCCATCACCACATGATAATGACAAAGTGCTCATGGATCGCCTTATTTGGAAAGATATTTATAGATGTGATGTGCTCTGCCACGGGTGGAAATTGATACCATCATGTTTTATCGTTGAATCTTTACATTAGACTGGTCTCGTCTACAAGGTATCTGTACAAGCTGGGCCAGCCAAGAAGCTAGCAAAATGGTTAAAGGCGATTTCCGAGGCGGTTTTTACGAACTAGAACCTAAAATTTTGATATGCGGTTGGCAATGATGTTACAAATGTCCCCGANGATGCAGGAGCCGGACGATTTCTCAAGGTGGAAGTTGGTAACGAGATGGAAAAGTGGCTCAATCAGTCGGACAACATCGAGAANGCGATGATCGAATCACCTTGGAGGGTTTGGACCAGCCGTACACCTTCCCAAACGATGAAGACTCCAGCGAGAACGAAGGAGGTTCGGAGGACGGCAGCGATGGGCCCGAGGGGCGGGACGAGGAGGGCGCCGGAAGGCGCGAGCCGGTCGTCGGGGATGAGCGCAACGGTGCCAACAGCGGGGAGGGCATGGAGGGCGCTGGATACAGCGATGAAGACGACGACAGTAAGTTTGATTGGCACTACATAGACTACAGTTAATTCATTGTCCTTGTTGTTCATCTTTTCTTGTGCTATTTGAGATATTGCTGATATTCTGTTTCCGCCTCACGTCTAAGAACTAATGGTGTGTTCACTTCAGTTGAGTAACGGCGATGACACCCGTACGTTCCTTCTCGTGTTTCACGGTACCCTTCGTCGCAGACATGTCTCAATCCCAGACCGACGCGCTAGCTCTTTTGGACGAGGACGACAGCATGGACCCAGACGACCCGGAGGACGAGACGCAGGGAATGGAGATCCCGGCGGGCTTTCCGCCTTCAAGAATCTACCTCCGCTGCTCTTGACAGATTTCTTTTGCAACGTGGAGTGTTTGTTCGGCTGGGCATGGGGTGGTTCGGTGGGTTGATCATTCAGCAATCTCCGCAGCGCCACCTGTACGACTACTACANCCTTCAAGAATCTACCCCCGCTGCTCTTGACAGATTGCTTTTGCAACGTGAAGTGCTTGTTCGGCTGGGCATGGGGTTGTTCGGTGGGTTGATCATTCAGCAATCTCCGCAGCGCCACCTGTACGACTACTACAGTGTGCAGCTGGAAGTAGACCACAGTACGCGCAATATGAAGCTGCCCTTAGACAAGTACAGCGGAGATCCAGACGCGGCGGTAGGCTCATGGGTTTGCTTGAGAGCGTCAGTAGAGCGGGAAGGGTACGGAACCCCAACGTCACTCTTGTGGACCAAGACGGTTGACAGTTGCCCCATGGGGGGGTGTTTGCGGGTATGAAACTCTGCGTCAAGTGCAGTTCAGTAGTGCACCAATTGAGTAATCGATGATGAAATAAGAACAAGAACACCGTTTCTGGAGACAACTGGACGACGAAATAAGAACCTGGCAAATACGAACTTGTGCTCGGCTTGGGGCAGCCAACAAGAAGCGAGCCTCGCTCCAAATAAGAGGTTCTTCAGTGCGGGCCGGTTCTGTATACAAGATGACAAGATGTGGGCCAGCCAAGAAGCTCACTTTGGTTGTTTCGCGTCTCACGCTGCCAATTCCACGAGTTTAGGCTTGAAAATTTGTGGCTACGAAGATAAAAGAGGATGCGCCGGTGCCAGAATTTTTCCAATCTGAGTTGATTTGTTTGGGTATTGAATGCTCAATTGGCGATTTAGTCGGGGATGGCTGCGGTACTGAAATCAGTACATAAACAAATTTACAGATTAAGCCGAAAATTGATGTGCACTTACCCGGGAGCATTGCGAGAACAATGACGGTGGTTGAAAAGGCTCAGGTCATCTTCCATCAAAAGTTATGGCCTCGTAAAAGATCCTCTACAACACCCAAGATACTGAGGAGAAGTGAGGGTATGTGGATACCTAGATATGGATCTCNTTTTTTTTTTTTCGTGAGGTATCCCTTTATTCAACAACTGAGAATCCCAATATAGTTAGTGGTTGTTGTGGACATAAAAAAAAACACCACACCCGATTCAGGGTCATTTATAAGACCGATTAACAACCACATCAAATTTTAGTTTCAAGATAGTGTTGTAAAACCCGCCTCGGAAATCGCGATATCTGTGGAGAACACCTTCATAAAGGTTGAAACTCCCCAACGTCTGTCGAGGACGAAACCCTCTTTTCCACAATGGCGTCGACAAGAGATGTCAGTCGTACGTCAGGTTAGATCAAATCTATGTGAACCATGAGATTTCTTTCTCATTTAAAATGAGCGCCTAAAGAGGACTTTCGGCGAAAAAAGAGGGGGGCTGCNTTGCGAGAACAATGACGGTGGTTGAAAAGGCTCAGGTCATCTTCCATCAAAAGTTATGGCCTCGTAAAAGATCCTCTACAACACCCAAGATACTGAGGAGAAGTGAGGGTATGTGGATACCTAGATATGGATCTCCCCTGACAAAGTACGTACGCACATACAGACCTAAAGAGCATCGGATTTGTGTGTGTCCACGATGGCGCACCCCAAGGGGCTCACTCTCGAACCAGCTTAAAGCCGAGCCAACTCGGTCGAGCTTGGCTATCCTCGCCACATATCAAGGAAGAAAATAGAAGCCACGGCCAGTGGTGTGGTATTCCCACTACACTTGAGCCCCCCTGACTCGCCTGAGAAGGGGTGTCTACATTGGCTCTCGACTTGAAGAGATTTTCTTTTCTCGCGCTAGAACACGTTGTACACGGGATCGTTGAAAAACGATGTCGGGTAACAACGAGAGCAAGAAAAAGCAGGCGAAACCGCAGCAGCAGTTGCAATAGCAGCAGCAGCAGCAGCCGCAGCAACAGCCGCAGCGGAAATCGCTCAAACCGCCTAACCCCAAATCCGCGGGAGCCGGACATGGCCAACCCAAAGCGGGGCAGGAAAGGCGGACTCTGACTCATCGGGAGGAGGTAGCGCTCCTAAAACCGATAGCGGAGAAGGTGAGGGATCGGAATCCTACTCATAGGCAGCCCAAAGCGCTCTTAAGAGCACTGGCAGCGAGGACCCGCTGTCCCAAAACCGCTACGAAGCCCTGGCTGACGCCCACGAACCTGAAGAGGGTGAGGTGGAAACCACGGCAGAGGGTGTGGAGGACCAACCTTCTGGTCTCGCGACAGATTTGCTCGAAAATCTGGACCAAGAGGGCGCGGCTTCGGCCTTGGCTCCCGGGAGCGCGATGGAGAAGGTAGTAGTGCAAGCGCTGACGAAGGCGGTGGAATCCGGAGATACTCCACCGGCCTGGGTCCTACAGCTGGCGCTCGGCACCAAGACTTACACGGACGACGTCAGGGTTACCAAGGTGATGCCTCGTAGCCTTGCAGCGGACCTTGCCGCTGAAAACTTCCCGGCAACCCCGCAAGTTAATGCACCGGCACCACCGCAAGTTAACCCACCTGTCCTCCCGGCTCAATCGCCGCAACCCACCCACACCAACTACCCAAGCATTCCCCAGACTAATTCCGTAAACCCTGTAGCTAAAAGTACGGTAAACGAAGACTCGCTAAGTTTCAAATGATTCACGCTGAAGAACGCCGACCTCCCTACCGACCTCAAGCTCGAGGGTCGCCCCTCAGAAGATGTGCCAGAGAAAATGACTCTTTACAAAGCGCACATCCGCTTGCTGTCGCCAGACGATGCGTCAGAAAACACGATCAACCACCGTACTATCAAACACCTAGCGCTCTTCGTAAAAGGTGCTGCAGCCAAAAGCCTCAGCCTCATGCTCAGCAATGCGCTAGAGTGGAGGCCGGAAGCAAAGCTAGCTGCGCTTCGAAGCCAGGCTGTGCTTATCACACCGAGATCACCTACCACGTGGGATGAATGGGTCACTGCTTTCACCACCCTGTTCGCACCCGCCAACAGAATCTTGTTACTTGCTAGAGACGTCATGACCCTCCAAGCAAAATCTGAGGAATCCGTTGACGGGTACGCTCTCAGGGTGTCGCAATCATACTCACGACTCCTGGCGGAAGCCGAACGCACAGCTCGGACGCGCATGAACACGCTTTTAATCAGGCACTCATTGCATCGTTTGAGAACGGGTTGAAACCTGAAATCCGGGTGGAGATGATCAGGGAGGATGCCTCGCAGTCGTTTATGGCATCGAAAGCCCGTGCACGCAAACAAGAAGCGAACAAACTGCGCTCTGTTCCCCCCTCATCTTCCACGTCGGTGTCCTCGATGTACCATATCTCCCACGAAGCTCAGCTCGAAAACGCCACAGTGCGCCTGGAAAGGCGTCTCGACGACCTTGAGGAGACCACCAAGCACATCTCAAGTGTGCAGCGCGGTCGCGACTCAGGCAGGGGCGGAGGGGGCGACAAACGCCCCCGTTCCCAGTCGAAGGGCGCGGGCTTGAACTCCAGCAAACCGAAAGTGGTGTCGTTTAAGTCGGGCAGTAAGTCTGACCCCGCAGTCGGGCGTAGAGGGGCGAAAGAAGTGGACGAACCGTGCGATTTTATCGCGTGCAGATTCAACAAAAGCCGCTTCACGCACACTCGGGCTGACTGTAATACGGAGGCCAAAGCGCTGCGGGAGGGGTTTAAGGTCACGCAGGAATAGGGTTGCCCGAGTAGGTGTACTCCCTCCGCCAACCTGGGACATTCGTCGACTAGCCTT
>CACKRE030000335.1:94162-105842 GCA_902602495.3 Ectocarpus sp. CCAP 1310/34 | reverse complement strand
AGGTGGGTTGAAAAGGCGGGAAGGGATATCGTTAGGATAGACAGACTAGGGAAGACATTTTTGAGCCACCTTTGGCAAAGTAGAAAGGAACGATTGGCCATCGGTGATCGGTCCAGGATCCTGTGGGAACAATGCTTCGTCCTCTCGAGGACGCGTGGTCAATGGTCTAACCGATAAGACATGCAAAACATAAGAGTACGCCGCCCCCCCCACCCCAACACCTCATGTTTCGCAATTTGCACGGCCATTTGTCTTAATTNTTGAGCAGAAATAGCCAATCTGGGCAAATCTAGCAACTTGTCTAGCTCCTCGCTGCAGCATCCGATGACGATGACACGCATATGCTCGCGAAGCTGCTGATGAGACCTTCAATTTGCACCGCTTCTTGGAATAGCCCGTCCCCTACTTGCCAAGAAATGGCAAGAGGCGTCTGGACCCGAAATTTCATTTTTTTTGGCTCTCGCTCTCAATCAGATACTTCGCTCTCAATCAGGCGAATATGTTGTTCAACACAGGCTCCTACGCAAGGTTTTTGGCGCGTCGCGCCGGCCTGCTCCGGTGTATTATGCTGCAACGTTGATAATCGTGTGTTAAAATAATGTGTGTGTCGTAGGCAGTGAAATAATGTACGAGAGAGAGCTTCGAGGGTTCGAGGGGGCGGGACGGGAGCGGGACAAAAACTATTAGACGGAGTCCACCTCGGGAAAAAACGCACACGACAAAAACGTGTTTCGCCAATAAAACGTGTTTCGAGGTTCCGCCGCGCCTTTTCGTACGAATTTCTGCAGTCCAGCTCGTCTGTTTTTTTTTTTTTTCCATTTGGTGCGTTTTTTTTCCACGTTTGACAAAAACAAACTTTCGTCGTCGACAGACGTTGGGGAGTATCAACGTTTATGAAGAAGGTGGTCTCCACATTCCCCCACATTCTCCCCCCCTTTTTCTAGGTTTCTTGTTTGCTAGGCAAGAGAAGTCTTCTTGGGGTAGTAAGCGGAACCCGATCGGCTGGCGGCGAGTAAAACCACCTGTTTTTATCCAACAATCTTCTGTTCGTGTGTTGTGTGTGCCGGTGCGCCACTTCCGCCACGCACGCGTTGCCAGAAGTTTCGAGTTCGATAGACAGCGCATCGTCCCTTGGCCCACCCACCGTTTTTCTTTTTTCCGTACTCCGGAAGAGTTTTAGGTGAACAGCTGGTGTTGAACCCGTGTCTTCTGCAACCAAAAGCAGACACGTTGCTATCTCTTCGTCCACACCATTGTGGAAAAGGGAGTTTCGTCCTCGACAGACGTACGTACGGGTATTTCAACCTTTATGAAGGTGGTCTCCACAGAATCCCTAGATTATACATACACACCGGTCGCCATGATGGTCTAGTGGGTAGCCTCGCAGCCTGCTAAGGGCCAGGTCATGGGTTCGAGTCCCGGCAGAGAGAGTTATTTTCTCACTAAATAAATCCTGGTCTAGGATGAAAGCGATTTGCTGCAAAGCTCGTTTGTTGTGTTGTTGTGTTGTTGTTGTCTTCACATTAAAAACCATTCCGGTCTCTCTATCCAGTACCTCCTTCTGTCTCAATCTCTCCGTACTAATCCATCACTTGACTCGGCCAATTTCCGTGGTCACAGGCTAACGTACCTAGAAAAGGTATACCAAAATAAAATGGACCCCAAGGGTCAGCAGAGCGATAAAATACAAGAAAACAAACAAACCATAATCGACTTCGCAAGTCGCGAGGGAAGGGATTGCTGTACCCTTCTCGTGATAAAAATACCTCAGGCATGAACCGCAGGAGGGGGTCCAACCTCCCCCTCCTATGTGACCCCGGTTGGGTCGTCTAGCTAGTAGAAGTGGAAGATAGGGGCCAGAGGGGCAGACGACAGAGTCCAATGATGGGAGAAAAACAAACCAACAACAAACACAAAACAAAAAAATATATACAGATAGCACGTTATTTTCGTTTTTTCAGTGGTCGCGCGGGACTGTCAAGTTTTTGCTCTTGATGGCGAGCGGCAGGTTCGGCTGAGCCGCCACGCCAAATACACACAAATACCATGGCCAAGTCCAGCAAGAAGCAGTGCCGAACACCCAAACCCTCCAGGAAAGGAGGAGGGTTGGTCGTGGTGTCGCAGCGGAATCTCCACTCCAATTCCACGCCGCAACAACATCCTCAAGCCAAGAAGGGCAAGCCTGGCAAGAAGGGCAAGAGGAAGAGGGGGCTAGGGCTAGCAGACTTGATTGCCCCCGGCGACGGTGATGACAGCGACGACTTCGATGCTCCCCCCTCTAGGTCTGCTGTCGCCAGCAGTGGTGGGGTCGCTGAGTACATTTTTTCATCCAAGCACCACTCCCGTGAGCAGCAGCTGTACTATCTCTTGACGACACGATCATCAGAGCTGTGTGCAACATCAGGGCAGCAGCCAGGGCAGCAGCAGCAGCAGCAGCAGTCCGGCGAGGTTGAGAGTATTCCCGATGATCCTACCGCCATTGAAGGGGGGTGCCATGCGCTGGTTTTTGTGAAGACGACCGCCGTTGCCCAGGAGCTGGTCGGGGAGCTTAAGGCGCTAAGCCTCGTGGCCTTTGCTGTCCACGACCGCACGCCGAAAGCACAGGTAGACAGGCGACAGCAATGGTGTATTGCTCTTGTTGTCGTAATAGCTGCAGCGTTGTTCACCCCAGCTCTGGAGATCCCGTACCCATGTTGCTGTACCGCCGTTGTGAGCTCACGTACGTAACACTATTGTAGCACGGTCAGCAGAGACACGTATACACATACGAGCCCCCGTGGGTCAGTCAAACCTTATAAACTCCCCGCTTAGGAAGCAGAGCAAGGATACCTGTGGAGGACGCGAACCGATGGCGCAACGTCAAACATGCGCCAATGAACACGCGCTCGGTACATACAGCCGTTTAAGGCACGCAACCCTCGCAGCCTTTCTTATGTTTTGGTGCTCCCCCACCGTCTCTGTCTCGTCGGTCGGCTAAAAAAAAACACACAAGACCCAGGAACATGTCAAGCGTTTCCTGGCGGCGACCTCCTCGGAGAGAAGTTCTGTGCTGGTCCTGACCAACTCGGCGATATCCCGCACGCCGCCGTCCATCGGATCGGTCAAGCCAGGCCACGGGAAACTCCTGAGGGTCGTTCATTTCGACGCGCCAGAGGGAAAAAAGAACGCGGCGGCGAGGGCTCGTGTCGTCGGAGGCTTTTTTCGTGGGCGGGGGGCAGGGGCGGCGGAGGAGGTGTACCTGCGGGGAGGAGCGGAGGCGGCGGGCTTGGCCCCGTTTTCATTCGACAGCACGGCGATGGGGGGCATCCGCTCGAGGTTCGAAAAGGGTTTGGCTTGGGTGTTTGTGTGGTAAACGTCTACTCCCATCGGCCCTAGCTCTTCCTTCTTGAGCACGGTGGGGAATCGTACATGTTCGTACTGCTGGCAAGGTCCCTGGCGGCACGCTTACGTTGTTATTTACGTTGGCTCATCACCAAAACCTATGCCGGGGGTATAAACCTAGTCACGAAGATTTGAGCCATCCTTGAAAGAAATCGAAGTTCCATGCGCCATCTGGTGATAACTTTCGATTGTGGCGTGCGTGCGTCAGGCTCGCCGTTGCGAAGAAGCTGTCGAGGGCGATTGCTTTGAGTGCTGGCGAGGGGGAAGAAAGGGGCATGCATCGAGCCGCTGCCGCTGCGGGCCTAGAGTGGGATGAGCAGAGGTGAGGGCGGTAAAACCTGGTGGAAACACAGTCTTGAACTTCTGAATCTAAGGGGAGATACTTGTTGTGCTCCTGGAGGTGGCCGTGCTCCTCCCCCAACCCTTGGGACAAGCCGAACAGCACACACGCATTCCGCCCGTTGTTGTACACCTTCTACGACACTTCCATTGGTAGTGATTTGTCACCGGCCTTCAAAGCGAGCTCGCAGTCACCGGGAAAACATTGCCATGTCTTCATTCCCCGGCCGTCGACCATACTCTTTGCTTGTTCTGCTGTCTTTGCCGAACCAGATGTTCATGATGTCATTCCCCCCGCCTGTGTTACATCTCTTCAGTTTAGTTCATTGTGGAGGAAGAAATTCGCGTCTGGTTCGATGCCACTTCCTCCGCCCAGTGTAAACTTGAGGAAGACATTCGCGCCTAGTTTGACATCACCTCCTCAAGTCAGTGTATCGGTCGCTAAGGAGCTGTCGCGGTAGGTCTGACACCGCGCCTGGATCACCGATGTTTCGTCGCCCTCCAACCCCCCGTTTCCGTCCTTTCTCAATAGCAGCAGCAACGAGAGCGGAGCAGAGGCCACCAAGCGCGAGAAAAAACGTGCCCACGCGCAGCGGGCGGTCGCCCTCCGACAGAAGGTAAGCGTGTTACTCTGCCAGCCGCTGCTGTCGCCTCTGCCCCCGCCTTCGGCGGCGCTGGGGGGGAGCGGCTCCGCGGCCGCCTTTACCCCCGCGCCGAAGAACGCATACCAATCCGCTAAGGAACTCCGCAAGAAGATGGTAATCTTGGGCATGATCCACGGACCGCCTCAGCACCAAGCAGCCAACAGCGGGCCGTTAGTTGCTGCTGCTGCTGCTGCTGCCGCTGCTGCTGGTGCCGGAGGAAGAAGGGCGGGGGCGGCCGATGACAGAGCTGCCGCACAGACCCGCTGGCTCGACGGGGCCACCGGGAAGCTCTTCGGCGGGAGCTGGGGCGGCAGCGTCAGGACGGGAGCCAGCTGCGACACCGCTTCTCTGGAGCTGCGCGCACGAGTTGAGCACGCCAAGAAGGGGGAGGCGGGGAGGCGAGGTGCCGATGGAGAAGACGTGGTGGGACGGGGGGTGGCGACGGTGGCGTTGGCCAAGTGGAAACCGAATCCTGACACGCCGGACCCGGAAAAGTGGGGCGGGAAGTGGGGAAAGCCGTGCGGGCACAACGAGGTGCGTGGAGATGGCGTCGGCGTGGGCGGTGTGGTGTGGTTTCGGACTCGGACTAAATTGCGGATGAGAGTCGAGGGATGGGGCGGGTGTTTCATTCGCCCTCGGCTGCGAACGAGTGTTAAGAGGATAAGTTAAGAGATGTGGAGACTTCGGAGCAGCAACGCGTCACACGAATACGCAAGGAGCCTGTTGTAAGTGGAACTGGTGCACTGACTCACGGCGTGCAATTTTGGTTGGAAGCTGACAAAAAAAGAAAGCAACTTGAGTCGAAATAGTTGGAATCTGCATGCCCCGAATTCTCCTCTGGTCCCTGCCGTAAAGGAACGCGATTTTTGCCAGTGAGGTCACGTGTAACCAAAGCACGCAACGAAAAGCCGCCGCCCCCATCTCCGTTGATGTCGGGCAGGTGGTGCTACAGTACTTGCGACCGTTCGCGCCGTTGGAAGTGATCAACACCCGTGTGTGCTCGAAGGCCTCGCCCGCCCCGGGCAACACAGGCTTCGACGGCTGCCTGGAGCTTCTCTCTCTGACCTGCCGGGCACACGGGCGGGCTATCACGGTCTGGGACGACTCGTCCTTCATCCACGTCGACAAGGCCGGGGCGTGCTCCACGCTGCCGAAGCAGGCGATGCTGCACGTGCCCCTGCCGGCGCTAAGGTTCCTCGTGAAGAACATGAGGACCTTTACGGTGTGCGGCGGGGGCCAGACTCCACCAAGAGAGGTCGCAAGGGCGGTTATCCGCTCGGCAGGGTGGGGGGCCAAGCAGGTGAGGGGCTCGACGGTTGGTGTACTCGGGGCATCCGTAGGGGTGGGGGGGGTGGGGGGGGTAGGGGGGGATTGTCCCTCTTCTGGGTAGACGCGGGGTAGTTGCTTCTCAACCGTCCCTTCCATGTGTGGCGTCGTTAGTCAGCCGTGTACTTGCCACGAGGAAAGTTGGAGAAGTCGTTTGTGGAAAGGGAGCATGCAAACACAACAAGTGCTATTCTTGCAGCTGTCGGCCGGTTGATTTTTAGTGATTGCTCATCCTCTCCCGCCCCCTGCCCCCCCCCCTTCCATCTCCAAACAATCGTCGTACGGAACCATGCTATCAACAGTCTCAATTTGGACCATTATCCGCGGAGCTCTCTAGGCGAGTCATGTCTTTCGTCTTGTCCGGCGATCTAGCGACTTGGAGATCAATCTCTGCAGGGTTCGGTGTGGGCGTTGGGCGGCAAGCAGGCGGAAGCGGACAGGCAGCGCCCGAAGACACGCTAGCGTTCGCCAGCAAAAAGAAGAGAAAGAACTTCAACCTGTAAAAGTTTCTGCGCGCATGTCTGCAGCAGCAGCAGTGCCTGGATTTGGGGTAAAGTGGAATTGGTTCGAAATTGAAGACGAGGATGACGCCCAACGCATTTGACGTGTTCAACCGTTTGTACTTTGAAGTTTTGAGAAGACTGCTTTGGTGAGGCTTGTGGATTGGGGTTACGCGGAGACGTTTTGGCGTGGGCTGCACCTTTTCAGAGAAGGCGGCTTGTATCTAATTTAGTTGGTGTGCTTCATACCGTTAGTCTGCCCGAATTGACGGGAACATGTCCGTCCTGAATTCAGCGAGGTTTAACCATTACCCTTCTAAACGGAGGTGAGACCAAGCAGTATCAGACGTGGCCTGCATCATGAAAACTCCGGGAAATTGCGTATCATCTCATTCGGCACCGGTGGGGGATAGAAAGCAGATACTACCAGCAGCTGCGTAACCGGCAGCTCGAACAGGTTAAACATATTTTTTGACATTGCATTTTTCAGTTCAAAAACGCCCACGTATATCTATGGCCTTACGGGTATCTTTACAACAACTCCACTCTGCACATACCTACCATAGTCAACATCATTGCGGCACATCCTTGCCGCAAAGAGGATTCTACGACAGGCTTCCCTTCCCCCCCTCCCCCCAGAACAAAAACACTCAGCACCACAACATTCAAAAGTCGCCCGTCGTAACTTCCCATTGCAACCAACCAAACCCTCATCTCGAAAGGTCCTATGAATGCCGACGAGCGCGCAACGCCTAGGCAAGGAACGCCACCTTCCGTTTTCTGGGAAAGTTTTGAAACAACACATCCAATTTGCCCGTAGGGATCCAACCGTTTATTCACGTCCATCCGTTTGGCACAGAGCCCCGGTTAAAGCTGCGTGGAGCCCACCCACCGCCTCCCGACTACGTGTTCACAGTAAGACACGGCCACACGGCTCACTTGGCGACGGCCTCCTACCTCTCTGCCACGAGTGTCATTATGGAGATGCTCCTTATCCCAGTGCCCCGCCTTCTCACGCAAGCATGTCACACGGGGATCATATTTCCAAGAGGCCAACCTATCTCGTGTTCATTTCGACATCATCCCGCCACCGTGTGCAGTGGTGCGTCATAGTACTGTAGCAAGGTCGTTACGGCTTTTGTGTCATCTCCAAGTACCGGAAGAAGGCGCTGTAGGACGTGTCGAGGTCGTGCAAGAGCTGCCGCGCTTGGTCTTCCGAAAGCTCGTCGGCCGCCCGCATGGCGTTCAGAGTCACCAGCCACTCCCGAGTCTTCTGTGTCCCCTCGTAGTCGTTCGGAAGCCCGTCCACCTTGGAACCAAAACACCGGGGTACAGCATGTATGTAGCGTGTCCAAAAAAGTTGCATGGCACAACACTCGGAGTGTCTGGGGAGCGGACAAGACGAGTGAGTTTAGGGCTTGCAGACAATTCGGGGTCGTGGTTCTACTCTATGGGAGTGACGGCGACGTTTTGAGTTACGCAGGATCAAAATGTCAGGTCAAGAAGGTAATGCCAAACATTGATTTCGGGCGTGCCAGGGCAGTGGAGTAGAGACACAGAAAGCAGAGGGTCTTAAGGATGGGGCAGGAATAGAGCTCAGGCTACCACTCGAACTTGGGGCTCGAGTGTGGCGGCAAACTCCGCACTCCCCCCCTCTCCCCCCCCCCATCGAGCAATATAAACGCTGCTGCTGTAGATGGCCCACCTTGTTCAACCGGTCCGAGAGGTCGTAGATGAGCGGCTGCACCTCATCGACAGCCCTCTGCTCCAGCTTCANGCAAACTCCGCCCCCCCCCCCTCCCCCCCCCCCCATCGAGCAATATAAACGCTGCTGCTGTAGATGGCCCACCTTGTTCAACCGGTCCGAGAGGTCGTAGATGAGCGGCTGCACCTCATCGACAGCCCTCTGCTCCAGCTTCAAGGCGTCCATCGCGGTGATGAAACATTGCGTCTGGAAACACAGCATACGTGCCACATGAAGGGAGGGGGGACAGGAAGGCGGACTTTCTGGGAGTATTGAAAGGGAAAAAAGAGCAGCACTAGTTGAACCGTCAGTGTCGATTCTCGAAGGGGTGAATCGAGCAAGCTACGGTTCTGTTTCGTCAAGACCCGAAACGAAAAAGTTCTATAATACCCTCGAGCCACAGCACATGGCTGTGTCGTCATGCAAGCACAAGGCGACCCCTATCTCTCGCCTTGTTGAAATGTGGACGCATGGCCGAAAAACTCTTCTTGCAATCGGAAAACAACAGATCAGACTGTCGACAAGACAGGCGTGCCAATTGGAGCTTCGCGGCTACCCTGTTGTACGATCCGGTGCGGGGGCACACCTCAGCCCAATTCTTCGGTTGTTTCCCCGCGCTTTTTCTATTTGTGGTAGTAGGTGCGCTCTTCGACGGCGGTAGAGCTGTTAAGGATGGGGATGACGATATCCGTCGAATGGCATGAGGACGGGGGCACTCTTGACGTACGTACAGAAACACCGGCCTTGTACTTGTACAACAAGAAAAAAAGGCCATCTACTTTTATAGAACCAGCGAGCTTCGGAAGACTCACCGTTTCGGCCGCCTGGCGCGCCCTGCCGATCTGATCCCTCTCGTCTACTTGTCGGTGCAAGACCGTGGCGGGAACGCCGTACTTGACCAGCCGGTCCATCGCATAAGGGCAATCTAGCTGGTATTCCTTGATAAAATCGCTGTCGCACACGACGCAAGGGGAAAAGAGGGAGACAAGTGGATGACTAGGGAGCGCAGGACAGCTCATGTTTTCTTTCGTGGTCAACGACGATGCTCATTTGTCCTGTCCGCTCAAACCAAATTTCGACGGTCGTGAGCAAATCAGCTCGCCGTCATCAACCGCATCCGTTACCGACAATCTTCAAGCATTCATTTTACCGAGAAACAAGCGACGCCCCAGAACAAACAAGAACTCGCAAAACGTATGTACCAGGTATGTATGACGGCGACAAACGCTAGGGAAACGTAATCAACCGCGAGAACCGTATTTTCAAGCAAGCCCATACCCGTGCCCCCAAGATATTGTCAGCATCGCGCTCCACCTCGAACCAATATTCAACGCCGACAAGTCTCTCAAAGCGGCGCGAGCTCACACGGTGCTGGTGATGCTCCCATCCGCGAGCAAGGCGCTCTCTGCGTCCTTGTACTGCGAGATGAGGGCGGAGCATTCCCGGGTGTACTGCCAACCACAGAGGAGGAGGTAACGGCGAAACGGACGCCGCCGCACGAAAAACAGCGGGCGGGGGTGGTGGCCAAGAAAAAGAGAGTCAAGCAACGCACACGCCGTCTGAGAGAGCAGCCGCTTCTTCGATTTGGAGGAGGCGGAGGGTGGGTAGCCGTCAAGGTGGGGATAGTTTCTGCTCTGCTAAAAAAATTCCGGTGTAACTGGATTTCTGGGCACGAGCCAACCAATTGTAAGACGCACTACTTCAGCAACCGAAATCAATCCGTTTAACCATTCTAGTAGTTTCATCGTTAGATTTCGGTTGCTACAAAACTTGGTTCAACGAGGCGCCGAGATTGTTCTTCGAGTTTGCAGCTATCGTCGTAAATCTTGGTCCGGAAAGGCCGCGTCAGTCGAGGCTGTAGCATACTTCAGACAACCGGTGTCGCACTTCGCTCTATCGTCGAAAGAGAGCACCAGCAACACCGGCCACATAATAAACAAACGAATCAGTCTACATATCAACATGACCGATCGCGCTCTGCCGTCAAGGCGGTAGTCACCACAGCCGTAGCAGTAGTCGCACCTCGTCTCGCCCGATGGCGCTCTTGATGCGCGCGTTCTCCAGGTGCTCCGTGGTCTTAAGGATGGCGAAGAATTCCGCCAGCTTGTCCCACTGCCTTCGTTCTCTCGCGTTGCTATACAAGCTCACCTCATCCTGCGCAACACAAGCGACGTCGGCACGAAACAAGAGAGGTCTGAAACGCAAGCAGTCCCCCGGGCATCGTGGCAGGAGAGGCGTACTGCTGTAAGCCATGCCACGCACACACGCCGAAGTGTCGCATAAACACTCCGCCGTAAGATGGGGGAATGTTGGGCCCGTGGGTTCGTCTGCGCTCACTGGGTGTGCGCTCTCTCATTTCCGGCCCTTCCTCCCTCGTTCGCACTGGATGTGCTCAGGGTTGGGTCTAACAAGCCCATCTCGTTTGCGCAGCGTTCTCGCGCTTGATCTCCTGCCGTCGGCAGTTCGCGGAACCCCCACCACAACCGTCGTAAGGCCCGACAAGCCGGCTACGGGTAATACAACTACAGCGCTCCAGCGTCCCACAGCAGAAATATTCACCGGCGTAAGTGACCCCCCACCAGGCAGTGGTGGAGAAACCAAGCAAACTCTTGTCTGGCTCTTCGTCCGCCATACTTGCTGGGAGCCAGAAACCAAGCAAGCCAGTGCAACTTCCCAACTGGCTGCAGCAGCAGCGTACACCAGTGGCCACCTTACGGGATTTGCCGTGACATATAGCCACCATGGGTACCTGCTGCTGCTGCTGCCGCTGCTGCTGCTGCTGCTACAGCAGTTGCCTGCTGCACAGCGGCGGCAGTCACACCAATATTAACCTTCCTTGCCTTAAGGAAGCAAATTACAACAGCGGTTCGAGCGTGTCGGTACGCAAACAACCGAAGACGTTTTCCTGTACCATTACAGCTAGCTGCCTGTGTACCGACTGGTATTGTTTAGGAGGATAAAAATAAACAATCGATGAACGGAGACACTGCTGGGCGGCGAATCGACACACAACCTGCTTTCGCACAGTTTGCCCATGAACAGCGTGTAGAGCAGCAGAATACTCCTGTGTATATATGACCGACGAGTACTCGTCGGGTTGCCGGCACGAAGTAACGTGTGTTCCTCGGATTACTGCTGTAGTTTTGTCTCACATCTAGGTCTGAGGACTGCCGAGCGAGTCCTGCTGGAGGACTTTTTGGGTACCCGCTCGCCATGGACAGAGGTTGTGGTGTTCGCTGTCGTGTGGCGTGGTCGCCGGAGGGTGTTGAGGTGACGGGATGACGGGATGAGAGCGGAAGGCGGCACAACGCGACCGAACAGCCGCCGCCGCGCAGACGAGAACCCACAGCGGGGGCACAAAATTGTAAGCAAATTTGGGGTACCTGCCAAGAACTGCTGTGCAGGGGGCCTCTTGTTTACCGCCTCAGGCGCCTTCCTCACAAGAGTGTGTAACTCCGTATCTCGTCGAGTTTCCGTCGGTAGGAAAAAAATAACCGGTTCTAGGCTTCTCCCTTCTTCCCCTCGCTCCTCGACAAGCTTTTGCTTAGACATGGGTTGTAGTGAAGGGGGGGGTCTTTCTGGCGAGCAGGGCTAGATTCACCCTCAAGGGATGACCGAAACCTTCTTGCTGCTGCGCATATCCGCCGCGAGGCATGCGCGTGGTGGTGTAGTTGGGTCGGCACTGATGGGGTCAGGCGAAAAAATGTAGATGCGCGGGCCTCTGGCCGTCGGCGTAGGCAGCGATG
>CACKRE030000335.1:64278-77501 GCA_902602495.3 Ectocarpus sp. CCAP 1310/34 | reverse complement strand
CCCCCCCCCCCCCCCCCCCCCCCCCCCCCCCCCCGCCCCATAAAATAATAGAAGGGCTGCTTCCCCCCTTCGCATTCTACAGCGCCTCTTCGCATCCTCCGCCTTTCGTCGTGATAAAACTACAACACAAACAAACATACAAGGGTCCACTCGGTAAGGTATTTTTAGGCGGACACGTTTTCGGCGGTAATCCATTTGGCGGTAATTGTTTTGGCGGATAGCGGTAATGCCTTCTTCGGCGGTAACGACTTTGGCGGAGGCGGTAGAACCAAATCAAGGCGGAAATGTTTCGGCGGTAACGCCATATGGCGGGAATTGTTTCGGCGGACGGCGGTAACGCGTTTTTCGGCGGCAACGACTTCGGCGGAGGCGGTAAAACCAAGAAAAGGCGGAAATGTTTCGGCGGTAACGCTATACGGCGGTAGTTTTTTTGGCGGACGGCGGTAATGCGTTATTCGGCGGTAACGACTTTGGCGGAGGCGGTAAAACCAAAAAACGGCGGTAAAACGGTGGATTACCGGGACCGCCCACCACGGCGGTAATCTGACGGCGGTAATATTACCGAGCAAACCCTTGCAAATGTATCAGTGTAAAGGTTCAAATACACTCAAAATAAGCCCAGCATCCAGCCGTTCTTTTTCCAACTCACTGCCAAGGCTCAGCACACCCCCTTCGACTACAGCTGTACAATTATCTCGAACGGCCAGTATGTATTTGACTGTAAATATGTATGCATATATTTTCCAAAAACAAAAAGTGAAGGAGGACCTCCAGTGAGTCTCTCAATCTTACTTTTCCTTTCTCACCGCCCTGGCATCTTGCGCGTTCCTCAGTGCCTCACTGGTTTCCTCGAGCTTGTCCCCGGCCATGCGCCAACCACACGTGGCCGCCAGCACCTCCAAGGACACCTTGAGCATGCCCGATGCTTGCTCCTTGGCCTTTCACTGCAACGTTATTATGTGCAAATACAGCAAGCAAAATGAACACATGCGTAACAACTATAATTCATGAGAGTTCTCCGCGGCGTCGCTGCCAGGTGGGGAAAAAACAGCAGGAACACCCCAACATGAAATGAAAGTTTGTTGTTGAAGACCGAGCAAACTGTAGTTTTTTGTGCACGGAAGAATTCGGAACATCTCCCAGATCTACGTGTGTATGTGGGTTCTTGTTGTGCCGCCCTGGAGGCGCGTTGGTTCGGATGTCTTGGTTCGGTTTTCTGGGGTCCCAAAAAGAGAAAGGTCTCACGGAGTTGTCATTCTGCTGCCTCGCAGCTCCTGCGGCAAGAGTTTGATGGACGCTTGTCCATCGGACCCAAGGGCCACGTTGTGAGAAAGACACAATGTGTAACATGCAGCCCGCTTTGGAGGGCCACGCGGTAGAACAGGGCAGCAGCTACTAGCTACATCGATATTTGGACGATAGCTAGCAATAATGTCATGACTTTTCTCTCACTGGGCTGATGGACGAGGGCGGGATGATGATGAAGCATGCTTGGCTGGAGCGCACTGCCGCGTAGGGGTCTGCTGCTACTCTGGAACCCAACACCTCGTGTGGTATGTGCCTTCGTATCAAATCCCATCATGGGTTGGCAAAATCACTCATCTCATGTCAGCATTACTGCCACCGTGTCAGCTTGTGAGCGGAGCAATTCCGACGTACCGCACATGCAATTTCGGATGTATCCATACGACGTCGCCACATCTGATCACGCAACAAGCGCCTTCGCCCCGTAGACTACTCAACGATCTGCTGTGCGTGGTGCTATTTTTTCGAGGATTGTGCGGGAGCCACTTCTCGTCTGCCTCGCCAACGCGCGGTTTCTGCAATCGTAACACAGGACAAGCAGCCTTCAAATCTATCTATGTTGTACATATGAACTGTACACTCATCGAGAGGCCGAGTGCGTGTACTGTAGTCGCCCGCGGCTATGCGTAATCTACACTCAGACCGCTCCTCAACCGAACACACTAAATGTGATAGAACGCCCGCGTGGCAACGTAGGCTAGGGGAGACTGTTTCGAGACAGCGGGCACACATGTTATACGGTACATGACACAAGATAACACACCCCCTGGGCCGATTGTTCAACGAAAATCGTGTACACACATTCATGCACACCAAGACATGTCATAGCACGCTTCGAGACAGCAATCGTCTGCCCGAAAACGTACGCACAGATACTAATACCTATACATGCACAAATACTAATACGTGGATGTATGCGCTCGTTATAAAACGATGTATACATGCGCTGCGTGTACGGCGTTCTGCAACATCCTTCACATGCGAGCGCCATAAGGCGCTTAGCTTTGACTACCGTCGCACACTCAATTAGGTCAGCGTAAGCCCAAGCGCGAACAAAAACATATTATAGTCGCTCGTACGGTGCCCTGCTACCGATTGTAAGGCTGGCTTCGGCCACCGTCGCTCTCTCAGCATGTTAGTCGGATTCGGAGTGCATAATAAAATACTACTTGACATGATAAGTCGCTTGTACGGTGCCCTGTTACTGAGCGCGAGGCTGGCTTCGGTCACCGTCGCACTCGTAGTAGGTTAGTCGGATCCAAAGTGCAAATACACACAATAGTCGCTTGCACGGTGCCCTGTTACTGAGTGTGTGGCTGGCTTCGGCCACCGCCGCACTCTCAGTTGGTCAGTTGGATCCGGAGTGCAGAAAAAAAAAAAAATACTGCTTGTACGGTGCCCTGCTACTGAGCGCAACAAAAGCAGTTCGTGCAACAAAAGAAACAGGTTAAACAAAGTACAGTACACACACACGAATATTGTACCGTGTAAACATAAATGTTTTCGTAAAAAATACGCCAACGAAAAGCGCCCGACCAACCGGACTAAAATACGCCGCCGAAGGAACGCCACTTTCAATTGTAAACAACAGTTGCAAAGAAAGATGAGGCCAAGGTCACATTTCTCAAGGGACCCCAAAATTCATTTGTTAGCCATACACGAATGTCTACTTCACAACAAGATATGCGTATCAAGATGAAGTCATCACCTTTGCGATCGAATCCTGGTCGTGCACATTCTGCTTTGCATCCTGTAACTCCTTTTGATTCTTCTCGATCTGCCCTTGGATTTCTTCGAAGCTTGGCTTCTCCTCGGCCTGTCATCGATCGATCGATCGGGGGCAAAACGGTGCCATCACCATGAGCCATGAGCATGGTCAACGGGGATGTTGCTTCCACAATAAAGAAACGATGCACGCTAAAACTGTCCGGGGGGGGGTGTACTCATAGTCGTGCATGCCGTAGTCGTTATACCATTGACCTCGCATCCCTACAAAGCCCGGACGGAGCACGCCGGGTTCTCACCAGACCAGGTTCTCGCATCACCAAGCGCGAAGCGCCGTGAGGTATTCGGCGAGTCGCATGAAGGGTGCGCTGCATCCTGTTAAGGGTGTAATGTCCAAAGGGGTGGGATAAAAACAACCAAACCGTTCCTGCGTCGCCTTCTTCCTGCGTGACTCCCGCTGACACACTAGTCAACAATGTATGTACAGAAAATGTGTAACAAGCCATCTCCGGCATAAATGGGATGGCAACAACAACACCAGCAGCAACAACAATAATATCGGGGAGTACGATGAAGTCCTCGAAAAAGAGGCACTAGCGACTGGGAAATAGCAGTTTGTGAAGTGTCATACAAGTATCATGGTTTTATGGGACCCAAGGTACTTGGACCAACGTTCCAATTCGAGAGGCAGCGATCAGCCAGGTGCAAGCCTCCGGGCGCAGCGACAATCTCGCCAACGACATTCGGGGAGCAAGCCCCCAACCACCTTTGCTATACAAACGCTTCATTTTTTCTCGCTCATAGTGTCAGTGCGACCCGTGCCTGGGGGGACAAATATAAAACATACACGAAAAAAGGAAAGTGTGATCGATCCCACCTTCTCACGCAAGCTTTTCAGCTTCTCTCGCATTTTTTCGGGGTCGAGCTTCTGTTTCGCTAGCTGGCCTTGGTTCTGAATCCTCGTCTTCTCCCAGGTTTCCAGCTCACTCTTGGTGTTGCCAGCGTTCGCCACGATCTGCTCAGAAAGAACCAACAGAGGACGACAGCAGCAGCCACGAAAAAGTCGAGTTCGTTCCTAGTGGGCCCCCACGCAGTCGCATTTCATTGAAAACATAGGCATTGGCAACGTTTCGCTGTCGAAGGACTTGATCTTTGATGTCATACGTGTTCGCACCTCTTTCGGGCATATTTCAACCAACAGCAGTGGTGCCTACTCTTCCTGTGTAGCCGAGTCTGTACTTGATAACGGATTCTCGATTTCGTCGTTTCATCTCTTGCCTTTGCAGCTTGGGATAGCACGAAGGAGAAGGTTGGATATAGGCCCGTCGGCTAATCCATGCAGCAAGAACAGCGGCAACCAAAGACACCTCAAATAGCAACATTTACGCAGCACAAAAGCAACAGCAGCACCATCACACGAACGTACAAGTCGCTGAACTGGGACTATCTCATCTCACGTCCCCATCTTGTCGGAAATCGCCGCCGCCGCTTTCTCGAGACCGGCTAGCCTGTCCTTGCGGGTCTTTTCAGCGCCCCGCATCTTTTCATGATGCCGTTCCCACTTCTTCAAACCATCCTTTCGCAAAACAAAAAACAACAAAATTTCCAGAAAAATATAGGACAATTCTAGAACCGCATACAAGAGGAGATGGGACGGTGGGAGTATGAGCAACGACAACGAGGCGGCACATGCGGGCATCCGACTCCGTGTGTTGACCACGTCATGCTGTCATATGCTCGCTAATTCCCTATCTAACAGTATTGCCTTGAAACGACACGGGTTGTGCCGCACGAAAGACGGCAAAAGATGCACAGTGAGAGGAGCAAAGAAGCGAGCGTTAGATCTCGATGCGCAATCTTCTTTGTGCGAAAAAAAGGCAACCGAGGGTATTGGCTCCATCATGCACGCACCTCTGCACGCACCTCATCACACTTGAGCACGATGCAATGCAGAGGTACAGCAGAAGCGAGAACGACATTACATGCCGGCAGTTTTCCTGCTGGTTAACACACCATTGACGCCACTGATTTCAAAATGAAAGATCATCAACACGTGAAATTTCAATCGCAACCACTATCGATTGATTCATGAAGACCCCCACCAACAGGTGCAATATCCAAACCTCACCAACAGCATCACCATTGCCGTTAATATAAGTTGTATACTCCACCTTTTCAGAATCATTCGCAACAATC
Source organism: Ectocarpus sp. CCAP 1310/34 (assembly GCA_902602495.3). Lineage (NCBI taxonomy): Eukaryota > Phaeophyceae > Ectocarpales > Ectocarpaceae > Ectocarpus > Ectocarpus sp. CCAP 1310/34. The sequence goes on along the minus strand of CACKRE030000335.1, from coordinate 72,275 downwards.
GTTCCTTTCGGGGAGAAAATAGCCAAGAATACCCTCACCAATGGGCGCGATATGCAAACCTCATGAACAACATCATCACTGCGGTCAACATGTACCAGTTGTTACTTTTGGAAAGCAGTATAGCTCAAACCGCCTGAAAAAATTAGCTGCCTTGGACTGTGACGACATAATCCAACACCACTAGCGACAATAACCGACGGCCCAAGTCGTCGTCAACACCTGCAAAGGTTTGTCGGCCTCCTCAGCCACCTCAAGCACTTTGACGGCCTCTTCCTCGAGCAACTGAGTCGCCTGTCTTTGCCTTCTCAGCTTCGTCACGTTCTCCCAGATCTTCCGCTTTTTGTGCAGCTCAACCTTGGGCAGACGACATAAAATAGGATGCAAAGTAACAACAGCAACAATACCATCAAGAACAGCAGCAGCAGCAGCAGCAGCAGCAACAACAACAACAACAAGCGCTTATTGCATGGCTACATCCGCCGAGGCGAAGCCAGCAATGACCGCCTCCGCCCTGCGGACTCCAAAAACATGAACACGACAAAGGAGCCTGAGAGTCGACGAGCAAACATCTGCGTCAAGTCCTGCGGCTTCCCTTGGCGCGCTTCGAAGGACAACAAAACAACATCATACGTTCAATATTCGTGAACGATCCACCATTCATTGTCGTGTCTTGCTTTTCCGAACTCCCACCGTTACTCCGACAAAAAAGAAAATTTTATCAAAGGAGCAAACACTAAGAGGAATGTATCTCACCCTCTCCTGCTTCTCTTGCCGCTCTTGGTAGCGTTGCACGTCCTTCTCGAGAGTGGACAACTCCGATTCCATGCCTTCCAGCTTGGTCCTCATCGTCTCCTCCTCGTTCTGAGTCTCGCCTTTCTGCGAACACACAAAAAAGGAATTGGGATGTAAAAGAAGACCACCAACAAAAACAGACAGACGGGAAACAATCGAAATGACGAGAGTTTTGGACGCTGGATGGGCAAAATCTGACGCCCATGTTGTGAGGCTTACCTTGATGGCAGCACAGATTCGCCAACCACAAAAAGACGGACTTGTTTCTATGTATGGATAAAAAACAAGCGTACAAGGAAAAGGTAATGATGAGGTGAGAAATGATGATATCGCCTCCGTGCGAGGTCTTCTCTCTCTCTGCAGGCATCGACAATGAACCAACAGATAAAAATAACACGTAGAAGGAAACCCGTCTGTACAGCCACATTCTTGATGTGCGTATGTATGAATGTCAGAAACACTTTTCCGAATTTTGCTCACGGAAAGGCGTGGGTCCATTTTGACAACGTGTAAGAGGACAAACGCTACAAGAAAACAGCCATGGACGCGGGGCTGCTTGAGGTCGGCATGCAAAAACAAGGTACAATTTCGAATTTAAACCCTTGCCGAGAAAAAAAAATAGCGTAAATACCGCACAGGAGAGGTGTGGCAATAATAACAGAAAAAAACAAGTTTGTGCGAACTTCCTCCTGTGTGCCGCCGGCTGATACGTCAAACGTCAACTCCGAGAGATGTGTATACTGGTGTCAGAACAAACGGAGGACGAACACACGCAGATCCACCAGTAGGCGACAGAGCCATTCTTCTTACCGATGAAACCTAGTGGACAAAGACAAAGACATCGACAAAGACAGACAAATACAGAGGAACGAGACCTACTCACCGAGTCTTGCAGGTCGATGAGCTTCATGTGCGGGTCGTACAGCTCGGTAATGGACAAGGCCTTCTCTGTCTCCAGCAGCAGCTTGTCTGGCGTAAAGCCCGAGAAGTCGCCGACCTTGTCCTGTAAAAAGTTGGCAACACAACCAAGGAAAAGTTGTTCGGAATGAAGAATGTGGCACGACGTCGACGTCGCACCTAAACAATAACGCATCGTCTACTTGACAAATGAGTTCGCAATCGGCTTGAAACGAGTTATAAATCTACTGATAGTAATAAGGTACATGCATACGGATATGGAGCACATCTCGCTGACTATGTCCTCCATTCTACTCTCTTTATGTGTGTGTTGTGAGGGTCTCGGTCCGCCTGGATCTCTCTCACCCGAGAAATTAGAGTCGTCTCGTTTTGGTCTTACGGGTCCGGAGTGTGACGTGGACGATATGGGTATGATGAATGATGGACACGACGAGCGAGGTTTTCCCTGCTTCCCTCATGTCTCTCATTCTCTACGCAATACTTGAGTCAACCTTCCTTCTCTTTTGAGCTGCTGCACCCTGGTGTTGGCAGCGGGGTATTGGCCTCTGAGCTGTGTGAGTCGGGCCAAAGAGGCGCGATTACGCCATTCTTGCGGAATTTTCACTCAAACTGGGACGGTAGCCATCGGGGGCGGGGACAACACGGTGTGAAGCTGGGCGCTTACACTTCAAGGGGATGGGCTGCAGGTAGAGAGTTACCCTGCGTCATTTACGTAGGAGGATGCTTCGCACGTGGAGATGCAAAAGGGGCTGCGAACTGCAGAAAGAGGCTGCCAAGTCTGCGGTTGAGGGGCTTCGGCGGCAAGGTCATCAGTTGACGTGCAAGGAGGCGCCAGTCCAGTTGCTCCTGGTGGTACTCCAGCTGCGCCACCGGTGGAGACCATGTGGCCGCGAGGGGGTGAATCACGGCAGTATTGGGGGGGCCCCGGGAATGTCGTTTGGTCCGGTCGGTCAAACCCCTGTGCCGACAGTCCTTACCAAATGTACTCCTTACGCTTCGACGCATACCGCATGTGCCTGTACAATCACAACCTGTGGCAACACCATCGCTGGCACTGCTACTGAGTTTTCTACGACCAGTTGCCAGGAAGCTGCGTAACTGCCTCGCCAATACGGCGCGGACCTTGTTGCTGGCCACAATAAGACACGTGGGAACGGCGGCGGGAGCCAAATTTTGACCCACATTCACTGCGTGGTGGTGGACGCATGGACGACGATGGATGATTGGGCGTTGTCCACTGACCCTGTCGAGCGTCAGTTGCTCGTTGCAATGTCGGAGAACGTCACAGACGAAGGGCGTCGAGGACCCCGAGCTGTGCATCGCACGGGCTCCCCAAACCGAGATGACGCAGCGCGCTGTCCGCATCGTGAAGAGCGAGAGCAGGACACATTCAGATCCTTTTAGGAGCCGGGTCGGAAGGGTATCCCGAGGCATGAGATTAAGACGGCGGCGGGGGAACGTACGACGACTACGGTGATGACTTCCGGCAGCGGAGACGTTCACACGTACTCGCCGTCGCCGCAGCGACCATCTGCCGCCCCTTCGGCTGTCGGCAAGGGCGCGGAGTCCTCCTCCTTCCGCTCTTCTTCTGGCGGCGGCAACAGCAGCAGAAACGCTCATGACTCGGTCGGTGGGAAATCAGCAGCAGCGAGTCCTGTCGATACGAGCCATGTTTTGGACCTGTTGATGTCGTCCCCGCCGCCGCCAACATCCCGGTTTTCCAAGGAGGCGTTGCCCCCCGAAAAGCCCGACTGCCGCTTCCGCGAATCGCAAAGGCCAGGCTTCCGAGAGGTTCATTGTCAGTAGCGAATACGACGACGGAGACGACTTTGTGGACTGCCTAGTGGTGGAAGGAGCGGGCAGCGCTATCCCTGCCGGTAGGAACGGGGATCCTCACGACCGGCGGAGGTCAGGCACGGGGCCGAAGAAGCCGCCGTCGATCTGCGGCAGCGGTAGCGGCGGGGGCCGCTTCGGTCTCTCCAGAACGGCGGTAGCCTCGCGGGAGGAGCGGCGGCACGCCAACCGTCAAACGCTTTTGGTCGGGGGCTATGCAGGAGCAGCGAGGGTGACGAACAACGATGATTCCTCGATGGCTGTTTCAACCAAACGCAGGCACATTAGCTCTTCGTTCGGGGGTCCCGCGGCAGGAAGGCGACGACGGGGGGTACGGAGACTTGGTGGTCGGCGTCGCCGGCGAGTGGCGGCGGGCAGCAGACGGGAAGGCCTGGAAGATGGAGGCCTCGGGCGGCGGCGGCGGCGGCGGCGGCGGCAACGAGGGCGGAGTAAGCGAGGAGCGACGACGACGAGCTGACCTCCAGGAAAATAAGGAGGCGTTTTCGGTGCCGCCGGAGCTGTAAAACCGGATGTACGCCCACCAGAGGATCGGGGTGCGGTGGCTGTGGAGCAAGTTTGCCCAGGAAAGTTTTCTTTTTTCAGACGATGACTGGCGTGATATCTTACGTGCTCCAACGGGCCCCCGGTTTTAGCAGACCTACGACCCATAAGGCTGCAGGAGCAGCGCGGTACAAGTTAAGGCTTTCCTGAAATTCCTTTACCGGTCGTTCATGTCTACCCATTTTTTTCTAGCCCGCCCCCCCGATCGAAACATGCAGTTACAACGCCACCGACTGTCTGCGTTTTTCGTGCCGTCAAACGCCAGGGGGGGGCATGGGCGGCATCCTCGGCGACGACACGGGTCTGGCGAAAACGTTCCAGGTGGGCGTTTCTCTGCGCCGTCTTGCTCGGAGCACACCAACACGTTGTCAATGATAGTCTTGCTGCGCGCCTGTGCCGGCCCGCGGCGCGTATACCGTGAGTGACACAACATACCAAACCTCCTGGACCGATTTCCAAAGCTCGGTTTCTCCACGACGGTGAAGAGGGTGCCGATATCAAACGATTTGTTTTCGGGAAGTTCTCGACGAGACGGTCCCACGGTCCCAACGTGGCCATTTTCGGCACCACCTCTCTTTCTGCTGTGGATAAGTCGACCTTTGAAAATCGGTCGAGGGGTGTGATATCTTACGTCTGTCACCTACGGAATAGCGGTGTATCGCTGCTCGGCTTACGGATACATTGTGTTCTCTGTACGATGGCTTTGTTTGGAACTCTCGTATGGAGAAGATGATCGGAAAGCGGGTATGATTATGCCACTCGATCATAGTGGTGGGCTTGCCGCTTCTGGCGTGTTCGATGGTCCGGTGTTGCGACTTGCAGCAGAGGTTCTGTTTCTGGGGCTAGCTTGCCTGTCCAACGAACATTCCCCACCGTTTTATCGAAAAATTCATGCCGAGGACCCCTTCCCCCCTCTCCTTCTCTTAAGCCTGCGCGCGGCCACAACGCAGGTGACCTGTTTCTTGGGTGGACGTTTCGTCGCCAGGCAGGCCAGGAGCGCCCTCAACGTCGCCCCTACGAGCGTCATGCGTGGGTGGAAATACGAGCTAAATAACGCGTAGGTTCGTCAAGGCCGCCTGCCCAAAGGTTGAGGTGAGGTTCACAGGAACAGAGTCTCTACGGTCCCTAGACTAGCGCGAAGTCGACAAGAATGGTACTCATGTGTGTAGGACGCAAAGAGCGTCACCCTTCCTCGACGGAAGTGGGGTACGCGGCGATCTCTGGTGGGATGAAGGGGGCCATTCTTCGTGCGGTATGTTATCGATCCCGTCACTCGACGTCGTGTCATGCACGCATCACTTGCCTGCGGCAGCATGGTGCAGAGGTTGTTGACCTGAATGCCAAGGGCTCTATATCTTGCTATCCACTTCCTTGCCCGAATAGGACCTGCATATGTATAGCATCACCGTTCAAGCACATTATACATCCGCATAGACGAAAATGATGCCAGTAGGGGCGGAGGCACAGCACGGAAGATGGGCGGCCAGCTTCTCGGCACCAAAAAGCAATAACATCAAACGACCACTCACGGGCACGAACGAATGGCGTTGCTGTGACTAATTCTTGACGGAAGACAAACAAAAGCATCCCAGCTGTATCCCAGCTATGTACCGATAGGCAGGGTGGGGCGTTAGTTGTTGGCTAATCAGGTGAGTTGCAGACAATCTGAGCACCGTGGCCACATCAAAGTGCTCCGGACCTAGCACCTTGGCTGTGATAGCCTGAGACCGCTCATACAGTAGCTCGGCCGCAGCGTACTTCCCCTGGCATGCAGTACGGACTGAAAGCCAGGGCAAGCACGTTGAGGCCGAGCCACTGTACGAGCGGTCACAGGCCATACCAGAGAAGGTGCTTGGTCCACAGCATCCTGACTTGCGACGGTGCTCAAGCTACGGCCGTTGTTGCTGGCTAATCACGTGGGTTGCAGACAATTTGAGCACCGTGTTAACATCACGGTGCTGCGGACCTACCACCTTGTCTGTTATGGCCTATGACCGCTCGAACAGCTGCTCGGCCTCAATGTACTTGCCCCGGCTTTCAGTCCGTACTGCATGCCAGGGCAAGTACGCTAAGGCTGAGCCACTGTATGAGCGGTCACAAACCATACCAGAGAAGATGCTAGGTGCGGAGCATCCTGACGTGGCCACGGTGCTCAAAAACGAGCGTTAATTATTGGCAAATCAGGTGAGTTCCAGACAAATGTAGCACCGTGGTCACACCACGGTGCTCCGGATCTAGCACATTGTCTGTTGTGGCCTAAGACCGCTCGAACTGCTGCTCGGTCTCAATGTACTTGCCCTGCATTTAGTCCCTCAAGAAACGGGCGATAATTGTTGGCAGATCAGGTGAGTTGCAGACAGTTTGAGCACCACACCACGGTGCTGTGGATCTAGCACGTTGGTATGGCCAGAGACCGCTCGAACAGCTGCTCGGCCTCAATGTACTTGCCCTGGCATGCAGTCCGTCCTGCATGCTAGTGCAAGGACGCTGAGGCCGAGCCACTCCACGAGCGGTCACAGGCCATAACAGAGAAGGTGCTAGGTCCGGAGCATCCTGATGTGGCAACGTTGCATAAGATACGGGCGTAAATGGTTGGCTAATCAGGTGAGTTGCAGACAATTTGAGCACCGTGGCCACATCACGGTGCTCCGGATCTAGCACCTTTTCTGGTTTGGCCTGTGACGGCTCGAATAGCTGATCTACCGCATTGTGCTTGCCCTGGCATGCAGTCCGTCCTGCATGCTAGTGCAAGGACGCTGAGGCCGAGCCACTCCACGAGCGGTCACAGGCCATAACAGAGAAGGTGCTAGGTCCGGAGCATCCTGATGTGGCAACGTTGCATAAGATACGGGCGTAAATGGTTGGCTAATCAGGTGAGTTGCAGACAATTTGAGCACCGTGGCCACATCACGGTGCTCCGGATCTAGCACCTTTTCTGGTTTGGCCTGTGACGGCTCGAATAGCTGATCTNGCAGACAGTTTGAACACCGTGGCCACATCACGCACGGTGCTGCGGACCTACCACCTCGGCCTCAAAGTGCTTGCCCTGGCATGCAGTTCGTCCTGCATGCCAGGGCAAGGACGCCGAGACCGAACCACTCTACGAGCGGTAATAGGCCATACCAGGCAAGGTGCTAGGTCCGGAGCATCCTGGCGTGGCCACGGTGCTCGAGAAGCGGGCGTTGATAGTTGGTCGATCAGGTGAGTCGCAGACAGTTTGAACACCGTGGCCACATCACGCACGGTGCTGCGGACCTACCACCTCGGCCTCAAAGTGCTTGCCCTGGCATGCAGTTCGTCCTGCATGCCAGGGCAAGGACGCCGAGACCGAACCACTCTACGAGCGGTAATAGGCCATACCAGGCAAGGTGCTAGGTCCGGAGCATCCTGGCGTGGCCACGGTGCTCGAGAAGCGGGCGTTGATAGTTGGTCGATCAGGTGAGTCGCAGACAGTTTGAACACCGTGGCCACATCACGCACGGTGCTGCGGACCTAGAACGTTAACTGTGATGGCCTGTGACCGCTCGAACAGCTGCTCGGCCTACATGTATCTTCCCTGGCCTGCAGTCCATCCTGCATGCCAGTGCAAGGACGCTGAGGCCGAGCCAGTCTACAAGCGGTCACAGGCCATACCCGATAAGGTGCTTGGTCCAGAGCAAACTGACTTGCGACGGTGCTCAAGAATCGGGCGTTTTGCTGGCTAATCAGGTGAGTTGCAGACAATTTGAGCACCGCGGCCACATCACGGTGTAAAGATCTAGCACCTTTTGTGGTACGGCCGGTGACCGCTCGAACAGCTGCGCGGCCTCAATGTGCTTGGCCTGGCATGCGAACCGTCCTGCATGCCAGGGCAAGGACGCTGAGGCCGAGCCACTCTACGAGCGGTCACAGGC
>CACKRE030000335.1:339-11436 GCA_902602495.3 Ectocarpus sp. CCAP 1310/34 | reverse complement strand
AACCTGTGAGGTTCAATATGTGTCTATCCTCATTCAACGCGTCTATGTGTCCGGCACTCCAACATCACTCAACCCGTGGGGTTCCAGCAGCTATCCCCACGCAACCCGTCTATGTGTCTGGCAATCTCAAACCTCCCCTTTTGGGGGGCTTTGGGGGGGGGGAGAATTGGCTAAAGGAAATTCAATCCGGCAGGAATCGCGCCACTCGGTCCGTCTCTTCTCGTGTGCTTTCTTCCCTCGCCGTCTCGTCCGTCTCCTGCCCCCCTCCCGCCCCATTGGTTGGTGGCTTGTGGTTCCGTTTGAGCGCCCGTTGTCGGCTGGCCTCTTCGTCCTTCTCGTGCCAGGAGGTGTAGTCGCTTCCAAAACGCGGCAAAAAAAGTCCCAAGTTTTTGTCTTCCACGTACATTTTATATACCGCCCACAACGAACAAATACCTGTTTTTTTTTTTCGTTGGCAAAGGATGCTTTGAAAAAACGCAAGGTCTTCAAGTCTCACGGGCTCACACGAGAAAACATAGAGCCGTTCCAGCAGTACTGGTTGATACAATAGCTGTCCCGAGGAAGGGGAGGCAAAAACGAGTGGGACAATACAACTCGCCCAAAACAGGAATTTTTTGTTAGACCGTCAGTTAAAAAAAAAAAGACTTTCGTTCTAGGGGCCACGCAACTTGGAAAAAAGACGCACTCCCCCCCATCAGCGTCATGCTCCCCTGAGTCAGCGAAGCACGAAGACGTGGGTCAACCCTAACGGGAAGAGCAATCTGAACGTTTTATCTTAATCTTCGGATAACTGGCTCTCTTTGAAGGACAAAGCTCTCATATCACACATCGGTATATACAAACGTTAAGATATACACAGATACACACCACGTTGTGCTGGAAAAAAACGGGGGGGACGTGATGGGTATTCGTGTGCGAAACATGATGACGATGCTACCGGCAGTTGGAGCAGCAGATCCCAGCGGCGAGCGGTGGCATGATACGGCAACAAGGAAAGGCCCTTCCTTGCGTGGGGCTCGCAGGGATGGGGACAGGGGGGCTACCCACTGGTGACGAACAGGGTACCTAACATGTACCGTATATGACACAAGATAACACACCCCCTGGACTGATTTTCAAAGCTCGATTACTCCACGACGAAGAGGATGCGAAAACGAAACGATACCTTTTCGAAAAGCTCTCGAGACAGTTTCAACGCCGCCGTTTTCGGCGCTGTAACTGTTCCGGCATTTGAGAAATAGAGCTTCGAGAATCAGTCAAGGGGGTGCGTTATCTTGTGTCATATACGGTACATGAGCAATGTTACTGGGACCCACGCACACCGCAATCACAACAACAACAACAGCGGTAGCACCGAGGCAGCACCATTCCTCGATTGCATCGCCTCCGGTCTGCCCTGTCGTTCTCTTGTCTCTAATCCACCGGACCGGGTTGAAATATGTGCGCGGTGATACTTTCCCGCCGCTCGTATCTCTCCGTTCGGGTCTGTAGTATTCTGTGGGTGACACTGCTGTGTGCACATGCGTGCTTGTGTGTTGGCCTTGTCCGTTTCTCCCTCTCTTGGCCTACTGGTAGGTTTCTCTCTCTCTTCGAAGTTATCAAGCATGCCTGCGATCTTTCCCACACCAAACCGTAACTGTGCGCATATATATGCTTAAGCTATCGAGGAAGGTCAAAGTACAAGTCATTTGAAGGAGGGGAGGCCTTCTGGTTGTGTCTGCTGTTGGAGTATAGCACCCACCGTCCGTTGATGTGCCAGTTGGACGAGTTGTTCTTTCTCGAGAAAGTCCTCGTGACGTGGAGGTTGCTCCCATCCGGCATGTAGAGCTCCACCGTAACGGAGGCGTCTTCCTTGACGCCGTGCATCACAAACGCGCTCAGGTTGTCCGCGCGCCCCAACACCTGTCGTTGCATTCAAGTATACGCCGTTAGACTCAGCAAGAGGTTGGCGTTGGCACAGGACATGCTCTCTTGCCAACGGTTGCGGACATCTACTTTGAAGATTTCTCTCGAGACCCGCAAGCCTATTGTTGTACGCCAAGACGATCTATGCAAACAAGGGGCACCAAGTTGTTTTGCCGTAAGTCCTAAACAGCGGAGTCGTCTGTTCGTGGGATCCGGTGGAACTAGTGATGATGTGGAACGTGAACACAAAGGTTGTGCGCAACATCAAGAGCAAGACCATACAAAAATCAGGGAAGGGTGGGTTACACAGGCACAGAAGCTTCGGGCCACAACTCTAACTGCTGTACGCCGGCGGCGTGTATCGCTTACCATGTACAGTCACCGATCGCGCGGCTGGTTCTGAGAGAGGCAGCATGGCGGATGCGCACAATTTTCAACTTTCAAAAAGAGAGTGGTCTGCCCTCTGCTGTGCATGCACCGCTGTTGCAGGATCAAGTGTGTGCGAGTTTGAAAATGAAAACAGTGAGCGCCCTCGACACGCACATCACCTTTGCTTCAGCACCATTGACCCCACAACACTTCTAGCGGAGCATCGCGATACTACGGTCGTGAAAGTTGGCACCGCGCTAACGCGGGTACTAGGCAGCAAAATTAGGCTGCTACTGCTGGACAATAGCCAGGAGACATGATCAGCATAACGGCCGACCCGACATGCATCACGGACAGCATCCATCTGTCTGCTGAGACTGCTCCCGTGCAACACCGACCACGAAGAATGCCCTCACCTTGGGGGAACCGCCCAGGCCGAGCGCGATGGCACATACGAGCGTGGACTTTCCCGAGCCGTTCGGCCCCACGACCATGTTCAGCCGTGGCCCAAACACGGCCTTAGCGTCCTTGTACACGAGAAAGTTTTTCATCTTGAGGCTGACGATGGAGCCTTTCTTCCAGCCCGAAACCTCGCGGCTTGGGGCACAGGTGCTCGAGCCCATGAGCATTTCTCTACTCATGGGCGCCCTGTTGCTGATGTTGGTGGTCACCATGCTGTTGATGCCTTTGGTCTCTTGGCACTTGGGACACCTCCTCCCCCTTCTTCAGTTGACAAATTTGAACAAAGAGGGTGTGTTCTACGACCCAGTCGTCGTCGATGACGGAAAAAACCCGGAGGGTAGAGACGCCTAGCGGGCGTTGATTTCTGGCTCTTCTCTTCCCAGCCCTCTCGATATCGCTCTCCGTGTCTCTCACTGCCTCTGCCGTTGTATCATTTCCCTCTCTCCTACTCCTGTCTCCCCTGTCTGCTGTCTTGAAATTGAATTCAAACTGGCGGCTCAATTCAAACCAGCACATCGCTTGGTGCTGGGTTGGGGGCGACGCGGATGTGACGGTTTCGTTATGTTATTTTATTGTTCAAAATTTTCGTCGTGTGTAGTATCTCATTTTCAAAGCACTTTCGTTCGATGGCTCCCGAAGACCCGTACCCCACAAGATAATATCTGCATTGGTTGTTGCTTATGATATACTCCGTTTTTGTTTCAGCACGCCTAAAGGACCCAGTAACCGATAGATCGAGAGGCTCACGAGCAGGCATCTTGCCTATATCATCATGTCGAACCCGATAAAATGGCTAGACAGAGACGAGGGTCCGGTCAACTACGGCGAACCAACCTACTGGGAGAGGCGATGTAAGAAGCGTCAAATGCCGTCAAGGCGGCTGCATTAGGTCCAGCGTGTTCAATCCGCTCCCTTTCTTGGCTTGATCTACAAGCACTGAACCACTGATAACTCTCTAGGATCCGTCCATCCATTTCATGTGATTTGAGGGATCCTCTGGCCCCGCACCCACCCCTGTTTGAGCCGTTGTATGCTATGCTAGATACTGCTGTTACGGTTTTCGGGCTTAAAGCTGAACCCAACCAACCGGTTGGCCCACATTCAATTCGACGCACATGTGAAAAGAGGAACCGTCCTCGACAGTCATAGTCGCAATCAAACCTTTTTTTGTTGCTTCCTTTTGTTGCGCCGACCGCACGATTTGTTCAGACGAGTTGGACCGGAAAGAATTCGGCACCAGCTACCGGTATGACTGGTACTTTGAGCACGATAAATGTGAGGACCACGAAGGACGGAGGGATGACATCTTGCCATCTGCTATAAATAAACAACCAAGGAGAGCGCATCCCGCAAGTTTTGTGATAAGGACACAATCTACTCGCAACATTCGATACTTCTGTACGTATCCGTTGAGTCAACAACGTGTAGCCTTGTGCCGTGTTTGATCGGAAGGGGAAATAGTACTCTAGCCTGTCGGCTGCTCTTACGAGCTCCCGCTTGACCCTCCTGTTGCTGTCATCAACTCTCCGTCCAGTAAAAGCGACTTTTGAGTCCTACTTTGGTCAGCCAAAAGGTCAGCGGATCCTGATCGTTGGTTGTGGGCTCTCGACAATTGCATCACAGATGCATGCCATGGGCTACCGTTGCATCACCGCAATGGACATCTCTGCAACAGTGATCGGACTCATGCAGGCAGGCGATCAGGACAAAGAGGGCATCGAATGTAAGATTGGCAACATGTGGTTCATGCTTTTACTTCGGTGACGGCCGCCTCGTAAGAATGCCAGCTACTTATGAAACGAGAACTTGGTTGAGGCTCAGATGCTCGAACAATAAGAAAATTGGTTTCCAGGCGCTTGGAATTAGCAGTTCCCTTTTCACTGCAACGGTATAGACTCTATATGTATATGGTCGTGCGTAAATTGTAACTTTTCAGAGAGGTTCGTAACAGTTCATTTGGTCGTGGATTGCTTCCCCTTGGAGCAGCGGTCGCAGTCTGGCCTCGTGGCAGCGTTGCCGAAAAAATTACCCGTGGAAACGATAGTCTTTGCGCCCACTCGCGATCGCCGTATATGTATTAAATAGTCTAAGTGCCGGCTCGCTCATAAGAAACACCTACTTTTGAAGAAAGCTCAAAGCACATTTTGGCCCCACCACTGAGCAAAGGCTTCTGTATAGAAATCAACGTAGCGCCGGCCGCTATATTCAACTTCTTAGGGAATTTTCTTGCATAAGTGATAAGTTTGTCCAAAATCTGAGCCTCGGTTTTTTACGAAGATAAGTACTTCGCTCGAGCGGGCGGCACTGTACACGCACGTTTGTTTCCCGAGGAAATTGTCGATATGGCCAAAAAGACCCACCGTAAACACGATGCATGCATGCCTTTCTTCGCGCTTTGCTCCCTGCCACGCGGCGTACATCAGATATGGTCGGCGACGCTAGGAAAATGGATAGCCTTCCTGACAACTTGTTCGACGGAATCTTCGACAAAGGTGTTGCCAGTACCTGCGTCTGGCTCGAGATTGAGATTGCGTCGCGCCCACCACCCTGTCTGAATGCATTTGAGTGACGCCTGCGTATAGTGTGGAACCCCCCCTGCTATTTCATGATTCTACTACGTGGTGGACTGGTTGCCTACCCTCATCGAGTAACATCAAGAATATGCAGTGCCAGAGTACGCCAGAACTCATTCACCACTTACCCGTCACCCTGTTCAGGTGTTTTATAACGTCGATGAACCATGAGCACAGGGCTTCTTTCTCTTGGCACGCTTTCACAACAGGATGTGCGGACTCTTTGATCTGTGGCTACAGATCGACGGACGACGTGGTGGATATGTTCCACGAGTGCTGCAGAGTCCTCCGACCATCCGGGGTCTTTTTATGTGTGTCACGTGAGTGGGTAACGCTGCTTTGACACAAAGCCCTGATGCGGGTGAATCCGCTACGTGTTCCTCGATGATATGGTCACGAAACCAAGTTTGCAGCAGGGGGTCTCTCACGCGGTCGTCGCTTGCAATGTAATGTGCTACACACAGTTTATTTATTGTAGTATTCAGTCGACCGGGCAGAATTGCAAACAATAAAAAAAACTGCGAGGATTATGCAACTAGCTGTCACTAGTGTTTTCCCTCTCTTGCTCTCACTCACTTGCGATAGGCTTACAAAACATTTTGCCTCCCACAACCCCTACAAAAACACGAATTGCTATTACTTGGGCAGACGGAGCCCCGGACGCGCGAATGCACATGTTTGAACACGAAGGGCTGCAGTGGCTAACGAACGTCATCCCGATTCGTGAGTTCTTGTGGTTGTCCCCGGGAGCAGGTGTCACTTGCCGAGTCTCGCCAGGTCTCTTTTACGGCTGTATCGAGGAACGTCCATGTGTACCTAATGGCTTTGTCGTTGCTCTGCTTGAAAACGGTGCTTTTGGGCACGCATATCCAAGGCTGGGAGTATGCGCCCAACAAAACAGGACTATTGTTAGCACGTGTGAGAAAACCAGTCTGCATGGAGCGTGCACACCCAAGGAGTACTTGAGTTTTCCCATACGCAGTCCACGACGATCCCAGAGGGAAAATCGTTGGCGCAGAAGTTTTTCTCAAAACCACCCCAACAGTAGTACAACATTCTACAACGTAGCCCTCCTTTGTCGGATCACGACCAACCCACGTGACCCCTGAATCCTGCAACTCAGACGGGTCCGAAGGACTGAATGTATACGTGAGCACCAAGCGGACCCAGGAGGAACTCCAAGCTGCAGAAAGGCAGCGGTTGGACGACATAGAGTCGACAATATCGATGCGAACGCGCAACAGCACGTTTTCGCACTCGACGCGGTCACGACGGGGTGTCATGCACCAAAACCGGATTGTTTATGCCATGTGAGTGCCATGTACCGCAGGAGGAAACGACCACCGCGCTTTAGAGGCGATCGTTTAAGGAAAAAATACGGAATAAACGCTACCCTTTACTCGAAGCAACAACACATTCCACCTTCGAGAAGAAGTCAAGGCACTATTAACACTAATAGCAGGGGCGCGTCGTGTAGGGGTAGATGTCCCGCGGGGTGCGTTGTGTTTGTTGGAACCTACGGCGCCCCAGGGGGCAGAAAGCACGTCAATTTGTGCCGCTTTCCGGTGAACACGTGTGGCATTCCACCCGAAACACTATGAACCAGTGCGAGTAGCATGAACATATGAAATTCTGAGAGTTGAGGTGGGGTCTCCGGTTGTTTTCTAAATTACGAGGAAATCAGAACCAAAACCAATCGAAGGCATGAGGCAGGTAAGATTTGCCAAGGGCGTGATAGACACGACAGCATCTACTCCAGAGTATTTTGTCTTGGTAAAAACAGGGCCGACAAGGCCTCCCTCTGATGTGTATAGTGACCTTCCAACACGGCAAATATCTCACGCAAGCACGCTCGTAGAGATTCCACCAAACGTGATATCGGCAACCTTCCTAATACACCCGCCAACGGCTGGACTTCACCCAACAGGGCGCCGCACGAGATCGAAGCGATGCAGAAAAAGCGAGACGAAGATGCGGCAAAGCGGAAGCTACTCGAAAGAGCTGCCAGAGCGGAGGCAAAGGCAAAGGCGATAGCGGCGGCAACGGAAACTGACGAGCGCAGCATTGTTCCGTTCGAGGCTAGCGGTCAAGCCACCTACAATTTTGCAATGGAAAGCGACGAAGTTCCTAGGTCAACATCGAACGGTGACGCCGACTCTCATGGCGCCACCGTTTCCACACCGGGGGCTACCGCCACTGGTTCGTCGATGCAAAGCAAAGCAACAGCATCGGGGGGGGAAAACCCAACAGGCGGATCGGATGGAGGCGGTTTCTCGACACATGGGGGCGGCACTGTGCCGACTTTGTCTAGCAGCATTACGAGCGCCACGGAGGACCTCCCAGTAAAACTGGTCGCGTCGGGTTAATTTTCATGGGAGCACGAGAATCGAAACGATCGAAGCAACTAGATGTCCGGGGGAGGTTCAGGCTGGAGCCGCGCGCGTGCGCGCATGCGCGCGGAGGGGTGATGTAGTAACGCTGCACATTGGACCGGGAGGATGAGGCAAGACACTGAGAGTACCTCTTGTCGAAAGCCGGGGAGCGGGTCGAACACAGCGTAAGTATAGGTATGCTTTAACGAAACCACCAAATGATTCCTGGCTCTTTTGTTTTGGCCAGCAAAAATGGTATACAGCTGGACAGCTCAACACATGTCTCGGGTTGTCCCCCAGCCTATTAGATATCAGGCAGAGTCGGTCAGCGGTCGCACAGAGTGTGCTTCAAGATGATGCTCCCGTTGGGACGAAACTTCCGGATTTGGTGGCTTCAGGACAATTGGGTGGTCGACTGCAGGTCGGTACCTCGATAGCAATCAAGGGGGGCGTACTCATGTTTTGCATGCCTTAGCAGTAAGGCCATTATTCCCACAAGACCGATCACCGATGGCCAATCGTTCCTGCCTACTTCGCCAAAGGTACGGCGATGAGGGGGGGTGTCTCAAAGCCTGGGTGCGGAGCTCACCGTGAACACCTTACAACCTCTCGTCAAGGCGATTCCTCACCCAGTTTACTGGTGGTCACATTCGTCCAAAGAGCATGCGAAGTTTGATCACAATCAATGTACCATGGTATTAAAAAGCAGCGAAAAAACAGGGGGCGCCTCGCCGCACGTTGTACGCCCAAAGCGTAAGGACCACCACCAACGTAACTTGCGCCATGCAATAAAACAGAACAAAATCAATGGCAACGGGGACGGATCGATCTGCGTGATCTTCCTGTGCCGCAATTCGCAGACTTTAAATCGAGAAAAATAACTTTCGTCTCCCTTACGCCCACAACCAGGCCTGCACGAGCAAGCAGGAATCCTAGAAACGACCGACCGAACTAGAGAGCTTACAAGACATCCCGCTCCGTTGCCGAGGGCACTCCACCAGCGAAGCCGTTATCCCCTGGTCTTTCACACGTCGGAAACACGTGAACTCTTTCACGCATACGGAACACAAACAAGCGGCACACTCCTGCATGCCGTGCAGAATCCCCCTTCACCCGCAAAAAAACAACCGGCCTTGTCGTATTTCTCGGTCCTTGAAATTCGTCCTACATATGCTCTTTTCTCAAGTCTTCAAGCACTAGATAAATCGTCTATTTAGATCATCTTCATGGGGTCCTTCTGGAACTTTGCGCACTCGTCTTGTGCTGCCAACCAGTCCGGCTTCATTGTCCGGACCTTGGGCGCTGCGTCGAAGCAAACGAGAACCGGGCGATCAAAGTTGGTTGCGCAGAAGCGATCAAACAGCATCGGTGCGATGTCCTGCAGTGGCGGAAGGCAGCGCTCCCGAGAGCATGTTAATACTAACAACTTGAATTGATTTTGATGCTTGCTTGAGAGTTTGTGATATGAATAGCAGGAGCAGAAGGAACCAGGTACGGTGAGAGAAAAAATAGGAGGCAATGACAGCACGTACACACCACAAAGAGGCGGAGAGATGGCACCGGTCGTGGAGGTGGCACTGGGTGCGTGCATACAACACCGCCGTGGCGCTAGTATTTAATTGGGATTGGGTATCGCACACATCGGACAGATCGCACTAGGGCGCCTTGAAAAAGCTAGTACACACGAATTGATGTACTGTCAACTTTCTTTCCGAACTGGTCCTAACAAAAATACACTCTGTATGCTAGAGTAGCAGTGTCATTTCGCCGCCTTGGGCGTGTGACGTGCAACATGTCAGAGGAACGAAACGAAAGCAAAGCAAAGCCTTGCCCGATTTCCCACCAACGAGAGCAAGCATCGACCTAGATCTGCAGCAGCCGATAAGAAGTCGACAGCAGTGCAAGGAAGACGCGCAGGTATATCACATCAAGCACACGTGTCCACTATTGCTGTCGCACCACCCTACCTAATCCTTTGCTCACACACGATCGAATTTTGATGCGGTGTAGCAGGCAAAGCGTCGGCGGCCGTTTTTTTTTTCTTCTTAATATGACGTTTTGTATGGCTTAGACTACACAACTACAGCAGCAGCGGGGTTAGAGGGTGGAAGCCAATCGGCACATTTCACCCAACTGATAACCGATGCCGTCGAAGGTGGCACCGCCGTGGCAACACCCGTTCGCTGCAACAACGGCCTTCCCCCCAGCGATCGGTGAGGGAAGCAGCAGCCAGAATCAAGCCCCTAAAGGAGACTCTGTCCGGTGGTCGAGGCGGTTACCGGCAAGTTCTTTTCTCCCCGGCGGGCGTGCGGATGCACTCGCATGTAGAGCTCTGGTCCATTGATGACGTGTGCGTGAGGTGTACATCAGCACATCACATCAGAACTTGCAACGCACCCCCTCGCCAACAACAGGGATACGGGGCGTTTGCACTAACGACTTCTGCTACGGCTACTTCGCTCAATATACACGCGCGTGACAGGGCTGAGAGTCGGAGGTTGCAGCTCTGCAGCAGCTGGGCATCAACACCACATACGCCGAAACAGCAGCAGCGCGTTTGGCCGCGCCTCCAGTTCTCCAACACAAAACGAAACAAAAAAATACCTTTGCTTTGAAGGACCGAGAAGAGAACGGTTGTGGTCGCGGTGGCGGCGACAAAGGACACACCGATGGCCTTGCTCTTGCTGACGGAATTGGCGAGCTTGAGGATGGTCATGGTTTGGTAGTTGATGGCGTGTGATAGAAACGATGGGTGTGCATACAGA
The DNA here is from genome assembly GCA_902602495.3 of Ectocarpus sp. CCAP 1310/34. Taxonomy (NCBI): domain Eukaryota; class Phaeophyceae; order Ectocarpales; family Ectocarpaceae; genus Ectocarpus; species Ectocarpus sp. CCAP 1310/34. Next base: position 990 of record CACKRE030000335.1, on the reverse strand, counting down.
GTGTGTCTGAGTGGCACAGCAGAGAACGATGGACGAGAAGAGAGACAGTGCCGCCCCGGCAAAAAAAAAAAAAGTGAGCGTGTGCGCACGCATGCACGCTGTCGGATGTACTCCCAGAATCGACAGATTATTTTACGCAAGAATTTTCTAAGCAGAGGGAGCGGGGAGTTTGGAGGTTCAACAGCTGTTGTTGCTAGAACTGGATTTCGTGGTACCAACTTTGCCGTATAGTACAAGTGGGTATCTACGACGGATGTGATGATGTGGGTTGTGATTGTGGGTCAGTCCCTTTTCTTTCGTCCTTTCCTATATGTTGTTGTTGTTGTTGTCTTCACATTAAAAACCATCCCGGTCTCTCTATCCAGTACCTCCTTCTGTCTCAATCTCTCGGTACTAATCCATCACTTGACTCGGCCAATTTCCGTGGTCACAGGCTAACGTACCTAGAAAAGGTATACCAAAATAAAATGGACCCCAAGGGTCAGCAGAGCGATAAAATAAAATAAAACAAAATATAATCAGAAACAAATAAAATAAAATAAAATAAATAAACTAATCAAATCCTATTCCCCGGCTTTCACGCAACTCGGCTATCACGCCACCCGGCTTCCACGCCACCGGGGCTTCCACGTCCTTGTCTATATCTTTATA